>JAHHUM010003079.1:0-86693 GCA_036173005.1 Crenichthys baileyi
GGGAAAAAAAGGGGGGAGGAAAGGAAATGAAGCAAAGGAAGGACTCTTTGGTGAACATGTGTCATCCACAGCTGCTGTCTTAATGCCTTCCAGCATTACTTGAGGCTTTAGGTCTCAACTGTGAACACCGCAGTACAGATGAGGTCAGGGCAGGCCTGCAGGAAATAAAGGCAAAAGGTCTCAGTGGGTGAAGAAGGTGCAAAGCAGAGTTAGCCCATGCGAGTGTAATAAGAATGTTGGAAAATGAAAAGGAGAAAATAAGATTTGAGGGAACACACCATTTTCAACAAGTGACAATAATTTTAAGTGTGGAGTTCCTGCTACAATGCAAACTTTGTTTGGATGTCTGGAATCACATACATTTTCTACCACAACGACACGAAATAAATGTCTATTCAAATTTATAATCATTAGAGATCGTTACCGGCAAGTTACCATAGAGACTGGGCCTGCAAGTTTTTAAGGCCAGAATGGTTAGAAGTCGAGGAGATGACTCAGGAAATGTGTAGAAGCCTATTCAGGCAAAAGCTTCAGTTGGTCCCTAAAAGGTTCTCTTTATCATCTAACCTTCACCCCAGGAGACTATGACTCAGTTTAAAGATCTTTTTCTCTGGTCGCCTTCTCATCTTGTTACTCAGAAAGCTGCGGGTGCCAAGGATAATAACACACATGTGCAGATGCACATAGATTCCAAAAGTCCTCCTATGTGTGATTTTCCTTGACAACTGGGTCTGTTTGTCATCACTCTTCTCTTAGTGTCTCTCTGGTCAGTAACCTGACTGCCAGTGTTTGTGTGTGCACATGTGAGTGGATTTGTTGTTTATGTGCCATATGTCTTTACAATGTTGGTAAATAACCCCAGCAGCTCTCCAGGGCCCGATTCCACTCTGACAGAGAAATGACCACAGTGACCGTGAGGGTAAACTGATAGTGCCAACAGATGGATGTCCATGCTCTTGTTGATGGAGGGTCTTCATGACCTACATCTAAACCCACACTGAAATTGAATGCTTGAGAGCGAACTCTGTCAGTGTACGGTTATGTCCCTTGCCATGACACCAACTTTACAAACTGCAGTCTCCATGCAACACAGAACAGAATAAAGTTTATGTAAAAATAAGACAATAGCATTTTACTTGGGTATAATACTATCGTACCCTTCTTCTTCTGTATTTTTTCATGCTACATCATCGTTTGTTTGAGAAACATTTTTTGTTGCTTTACACTGAGAAAAATTTCCTGATGACCAGAATTTTCAGTTGGATCAGCCATAAGATCAATCCAATAATAACACTCTTCAGTGTGGATACTGTTGCTGAAGGAAATATGACTCAAAGTGAGCTATTTTCAGTAAAAGTGATGTATTCCAACTTTAGGTCAGATGAAGATCAGAGATGTAAGAAACCATTTAAAGGGAAACAATTTTCCATTAAATATCGAGACATGTCTATGGTTCACTCAGGCTGCAAGAAAGAAGGAATGAGTGAGACACAAAACAGATTAAAGGAAGCCTTGATAGAGTACAGCAAAATTACTTCCAGTAAGATAGAAATTTACAGTAAGTAATAATTTGTCTTGATGCCTAGTATAGTGTAGCAAGCTGCTATTTTGCAGTTTAACCAAATCTTTTTTATCTGTTTTAATAATCATGGATTTCCAAACATATCACCATAATGCCTGGACATGTCCAACATGACCACCAGTGGCTGTTGACTGTCGCAGCCGCTATATAATCAACTGTTTTAAACTGCTCTCATAATTCCTTTAGTTGATGTACATAACACATCAACACTAATAAACTTTTCATCCACCAAGTAATCATTTCTATACAAATAGATGGTGAGTAAATCTGGTAAATTCTTTTCAAGACCATTTCTGTCAAGCACACTAACAAATGTGTAAAAAGGTTTGAAGCTCTATAATAACATCCAGCTTTCAGATATGTTTTTTTCAAGTGAATGTGCAAAGACCCATGTAAACTAATCAGACATTCTACTGCAAAGTGTGTTGACAAGAAAATTGGAATCACAGCTGAAGCTATCCTGTCAGGTGTTAGAAAATCCATGTTAAACACATTGTGTTTGTCTTTGCTCCTCGGCTTGGTTCTATGTACCCTTGGAGGTGAGTCAGAATTCTTCATCACTCTCCACCTTACAAAGTCCACTTTTCCAGCACACAGACAAGCAAAATTAAGGAGTTTGGTAGACGATTGTTATTCAGTGTGTCTTTGTGCATAGATGTGTGCTTTGGAGTTGACCCACTTTTACACAGTGTGAGAGAGGTAGAGCTGTAAAAGTTCTTCTGGCTTCCTTCCTCCAACTCCCTGCCCTAGCAATCTACAGATGCAGTGGTGGCTATGGCAACGCTGCAGTGGTGAGTTAAAAAAACGTGCCTTCTTGTGCTGACTCTCATTCCTTCTTTCTATCATTTGTTTCACTCCCGTTTGCCTGCTCAAGGCTGTGTCACGGGGATCCATCTAAATGTTGTCTTTATAATTACAAAGATCACTATCTGCTGAGATATTTTGTATGCTTGAATAGGGATTCTTTTTTTGCAGTAAGCTTCTTGTTTAGTGTTGTTTATGTCAAATCACTTCTCTACACTTCTTCAGTGGGGTAACTGTTAAGGTTAATTGTAAATTATACTGATTTCATTTTAGCACAGCCACCACAATGTTTTCTCCAGTAATTTTATTACAATAAAGACATGTACTAATTTCAAAGTTTGTCTTCCAAAGGCTCCCATTATCACTCCCGCATTTCTCATATTTATTTCAAGTAATACCTTGTAAGGAGGTTTTTCTAAAGCATGTAAGACATGAGAAACCGTGAACTTCTTTGTGACCACAATCACAAAGCTTAAGTGAGTTAAACCAAGAAGAAGTTACATATTTAAAAAAAATGACAGTGCTTTCACACAAAATCTTTGGATTGGCTTGTTCTGTGCCAGAGACCAGTTTCTGGAGCACATCACACCAGTGTGAATCCATCCTAGACCTTAAAATGGATTTTAAAAGCATATGGTGATAGAGTTTAGTAGTTAGGAGTGCAGGCACACAACTACGTTTGAACACCAAGGTAGCAACAGAAACCCTGATGAGGCAGACATTATTCTTTGTGCTTTTTTTCTTCTCGATCAGCACAATACTGCCCGCAAAACACAAACAAAACTGAAACTGGCAGGTCAGACCACAACGGACACTGGAAATGTGTATTGGCAGTAAACCCCTGATCTGTGGATCTTAAGATTTGAATATTTAGCTTGGATTCTTGTCCTGTTGTCATTAATAGACATAATTGTAGTTGTGAACACGCACTTCATTATAACATACAAAGCAACAGAAAGCGGATTAATAGGATGACCAAAATAGAGAAAAGTAAATGCAGCATACAACTGGCCATTTTCCAATAACAGGATGTAGTTGTTTAATAAAATTCTTTTCAATTTACCACACCTTTATTAATAGATGCACTGTGTTCTCAGTTTGAGAATGGGTGCTTAAAAATTTCTAAATTATTGCTCAATGAGTCAGGGAGTGACACTAGGGTCCAAACAGCAGTGTAACATTACACATTGAGAGTGGAAACCGATTCCACTCTGAGTGCCTGTAATGGTTGTCAGAAGGCTATCAGGATGTTCTGGATAGCATCCTGTTGTTGTTAAAGATACAGCTATTGTGCTGTTGACTCTGCTTTCAGCTCACTTCTGATCCCATGATATCACCTCATTTGACAGCGCTCTTCCAGTCTCTCCATGTGTGTTTATGTGTGTGCCTACCATCTCTTCTGCCAAAGTCCCACCATCCCTGCCCTGTAGTTTGAAGCTGAGGACTCTGGCCGAAGACAGGAGGCCTTTTGGGATGTGCAGACGAATTAATTTTTCATTCATTTCTCTCTGCCAACTCTCGCCTCCTTTCTCCCTCTCTTGCTCTTTCTCTCTCGCCTGCTTTCTCCATTGCTTTTACTCCTCTTTCTGTTTCACTCACAGGTATCCTGCAACAGCACCCCTGGTACCTGTGCAAACGTAGCAAATAAATCCAAAACTACACACGCGTAAAGGCACACACTCAACATTGTACAAACACTGCATGTAGCCAGCAATGAAGCAAACAGCTTCTACAGCAGCATATAACTGTCTGTTATCTTTTCCCTTTCTTCATCTTCACCTGTTCAGCATTCCCGAGGCTGATCATGTGGAGAGAGGGCAAAGGAATGCGGACGAATCCCCTCCATGGGGTAATGTAAGAAAAACCACAGGATAGTGAGGGTAAATACACGCTGGAATTGCATACATTGGAACTACCGAGAATGGGCACTGCATCAGCAAACACACAACCCCTCCATGCTAGTACTCACAAATCTCTTCCCTATGTACTACTTTGTGTTTACTGGAGTGTTTTTCCAAGGGACTGACAAATATTTAAACTGAAGAGGACAGCAAAATTGCCAGATTAAATCCTCTCTATGCTGAGCTATGCACAGATGGAGAAGGAAATAAGAAGTAAACATTTGAAGGTTTTCACTTTTTGTCATCCATCACCTTATGCCTCTGTGCTCACGCACCAGAAAAGAAAAAAAAAAACAATGACAAGACAACCTGACATGTCCTTTTCAGGGGCCAGAAAATTGAGCTGTCAAGTGGCTATGACATGGGCGAGCTGTTGCACCCGGATGAATTTCTCAAACAAAACTGACTGAGGATGCAGTTGAACCCTGGAGCCACTGACATTTTAGATCTCAGCTCCTGAGACATTTAAGATGCTCACAGATGACATGTTACCTTGGCCTGCTGCCTTCTTTCAGAAGTATGTGACTTGGCATGTCACAGAGCTGCAGGTAATGACAGATATGTCGAGATTTTGGCTTTGTTCCGGCAGAACCAGTTTAAGAGTTGGCTGGATCAGTTACGGGAAAACCAATAATAAATGCTCTATACTCTGAGTACTTTGCACAAGTATTCATGACACTATATATATATATATATATATATATATATATATATTACATACGTATATATGCACTGACACATACACACACATACAACCTAAAATGAACAATCAGGTCTGCAGAGAGGATCGACGGGGCTGACCTTCCTTCTATCCAATACTTGTACAGGTCTAGGGCAAGGAAAACATCTCTGCAGACCCCACACATCCTAGATACAAACTGTTTGGACTTATAATGTTCGGGTCAGTGCTACAGAGCACTATTTCCACTAACATCAAGCCTCCACAGAGACCGTTTTTTTCCCCCAGGCTGTCACTCCAATGAAAACTTAACAGTCTCAGAGTGCCCAGATTGAGACCCTGAATATTTGGATTTATTCAACCTTGTCTTCCTTTTATTGAAAAAAAACACAATGTATAACAAAAGAAAAAAAATATTTTCCACCTATTTTTAGATAAATGTATTTTTAAAATGTCTGTACAAGTCTGTACATTGTGATCCAAATAGAGACAAAGTAAAATTATTTGTGTGCACAAAGTAGGCCAGTTAAGCTGATTGTGATTTAGTGCCTTCTGACTCATTGCTTTGTAGAGCCACATTTTGCTTGAATTACAACTGTATGTATTTTAAAGTGTTTGGACATCTTGAGGCTTCTTTTTTAGGTATGAATATCTAAAAACTGTGCTGTGGATTTCTATTAAACCTCCCTGACTAAATTCTTGTATAACCACCTGCAAGTATTTTGGGGTGTATTTCCATCAGTAGTCCATATCTTCAGTAGACACTGAAATTTCTGGACATTCTTTTTCGCAAAATTGCTCAAGTTCACTCAAATTGTGTGGGGAAAATATGTGAACATCAATTTTCAATTCTCACAAGAGAGTCCCATTTGGATTTAGATTGACTGAACCATTCTAACCCATGACTATGCTTTGATCTAAACCATTCCACTGTAGCTGTGTGTTTAGGGTCATTGTCCCACTAGAAAGTAAACTTCTCACCCAGTGTCTAGTGCTTAAAATCCTATAACAGGTTTTATTTACAGATTGCACAATATTTATCTGAATCTTCCCACCTTTTCTTAGCAGATCTCCTGTTCCTCCTGAAGAGCAACTTATCCCATGTGTTTGCTGTGTTCCCTGTGTAGCTTGTAGCAAACATCCAACAGCATTTCTCATTGCTTTGTTTTTGACACACTTACATAAAGGCCAGATTTATCCACTGCATAACTATATGGATATGTCTAGAAATATTTGTCCTGTTGACTAATTCTCCCAGTTGGGCTGTGGATCTGTTCAGCTCCTCCAGAGTTACCGAGAGCATCTTGCCTTCTTCTCTGAATAATAATTTATTTGCCGTCAACTTAGGTGGACAATGATTTATTGGTACTTTTGCAGTTGTGCTATACCCTTTCCATTTTCAGATGATGGATCAGAAGTTCTCTGTGAGGTGTTAAAAGCTTGTTTGTTCTCTAACAAACCTCTGAGAATTTCACAGAACTGTTTTTATTATCCCAAGATTAAATTCAACACGTGAACTCTATTGACTAAGTAGTAGAAGGCAAATGGTTGCAATGGACTTTATTAAGGGGCTTAGGAGTAAAGGGGGCACCATAAAGAATGCACACCAAACCTTTCAGATTTTTGTTTGCAAAAAAAAAAAATTAATCATGAAAAATGTTATCCTTCCTTCCATTTCACATTTAACTCAATTCAATTCAATTCAGTTTATTTATATAGCACTAATTCACAACACATGTTGTCTCAAGGTACTTCACAAAAGTCAGGGACATACATTCCAATTAATCCTAACCATTGAACAGTGCAGTCAGATTCTGTTATTTATTCAAATTGGATAAAAAGTTTTTCTATCTAAGGAAACCCAGCAGATTTCATCGAGACAGTGACTTGCAGCATTCACTCCTCCCGGATGAGCATGTAGAGACAGTGGACAGTCACTGGCGTTGACTTTGCAGCAATCCCTCATACTAGACATGCATGTAGCGACAGTGGAGAGGAAAAACTCCCTTTTAACAGGAAGAAACCTCCAGCAGAACCAGGCTCAGTGTGAGCGGCCATCTGCCACGACCGACTGGGGGTTAGAGAGAACAGAGCAGAGACACAAAGAGAACAAAGAAGCACTGATCCAGCAGTACTTTCTATGGGAAGGAAAAGGTAAATGTTAATGGATGTAGCTCCTTTAGTCGTTTCACCTCGAAAGAAGGAACAGATAAACTCTGAGCCAGTTTTCAGGTTTAGAGTCTGAAGAGAGCACATAGAGTTAGTTACAGTAAAAGCTCAGTCAGTAGCTATGTCTAGGAGAGAGAAAGGGTTAAACACTGAAAGACAGGGCCATGTGGATCATCGGTAGAGGGTGAGCATTAAGTTGTTGCCAGCAGAAGCTTGGAGGATTCCCCTCTCCAGAAAGGTGTTACAGGTAGACACAGAGTCAGGCCAGGTGTAGCTTCTAGAAAGAGAAAAGAGAGAGAACAAAGTTAAAAGCTGAAATAACAGCAAATAATGCAAAATTGAAGAGTAGTGTGAGAAAGTAGCAAAGAGGATGAAAGTGGGCATTATGTCCTCCAGCAGCCTAAGCCTATAGCAGCATAACTACAGAGATAGCTCAGGATAACCTAAGCCACTCTAACTATAAGCTTTATCAAAAAGGAAAGTTTTAAGCCTAGCCTTAAAAGTAGACAGTTTGTCCATCTAGAGCCCACTGATGGCCATTGTTATACTAAAAACCACAACAATTGGGAAACCTCTCTCTGTCAGATTGACCATAACCATTGGAAAAGAGAGGGGGTCATACAGGTAGCAGAAATGGAGGGTGTGTTTGCACCTCAACCATAACTGAGCCGGTTTAGGCTAAACCTGACTCCCCCTTACTCCATCCAACAAGGGGAGAAGAAGACGGAGGTAAAATAAGGGAGATAGCTCAGGATAACCTAAGCCACTCTAACTATAAGCTTTATCAAAAAGGAAAGTTTTAAGCCTAGCCTTAAAAGTAGACAGGGTGTCCGCCTCACGTACTAAAACTGGGAGCTGGTTCCACAGGAGAGGAGCCTGATAACTAAAGGATCTGCCTCCCATTCTACTTCTAGAGACTCTAGGAACCACCAGTAAACCTTCAGTCTGAGAACGAAGTGCTCTGTTAGGAACGTATGGAACAATCAGATCTCTGATGTATGATGGAGCTAAATCATTAAGGGCTTTATATGTGAGGAGGAGAATTTTAAATTCTATTCTGGATTTAACAGGGAGCCAATGAAGGGAGGCTAAAGTAGGGGAAATATGATCTCTCTTTTTAATTTTCATCAGAACTCTTGCTGCAGCATTTTGAATCAGCTGAAGGCTTTTAACTGCATTTTGTGGACATCCTGATAGTAAAGAATTACAATAGTCCAGCCTTGAAGTGACAAATGCATGGACTAGTTTTTCAGCATCAATCCTGGACAGGATATTTCTAATTTTGCAATGTTCCGGAGATGAAAAAAGGAAATCCTAGAAACCTGTTTAATATGGGATTTAAATTACATGTCCTGGTCAAAAATAACACCAAGGTTTTTTACTTTATTATCGGAGGTCAATTTAATGCCATCCAGGTTAAGTGATTGACTAAGCAGTTTCTTTTTTAAAGACTCCGGTCCAAAGATGACACCTTCTGTCTTGTCTGAATTTAGAAGCAGAAAATTTAAAGTCATCCAAGTTTTTATGTCTTCAAGACATGCTTGTAGTCTATCTAACTGGTGGGGCTCATCAGGATTTATGGATAAGAAAAGCTGAGTGTCATCAGCGTAACAGTGAAAATTTATTCTATGCTGCCTGATAATTTTACCTATTGGAAGCATATATATAGTAAAGAGAATTGGCCCAAGTACTGAACCCTGTGGTACTCCACAATTAACCCTGAAGTTTAAAGATGATTTATCATTTACATGAACAAACTGGAATCTGTCAGACAAATAAGATTTAAACCAGCCTAGTGCTGTTCCCCTGATCCCTACAGCATATTCCAGCCTTTCTAAGAGAATATTATGATCGACTGTATCAAATGCAGCACTGAGATCTAACAGAACCAGTACAGACACAAGTCCATTATCTGAGGCAATAAGAATATCATTAGTGACTTTCAGCAGAGCTTTTACTCACTACCTAAAGTTGGTCTTTCACATAAAATTCCAATAATTATAGAAGTCTGTGGTTGTAACATGGTGAAACTTGAAGGGGTTTGAAAGCGTATGCAGGTCACGGTATAGATCTTACTCTACCCTTTTTTTACTACAAGCCACATTCACTTACACTCATTCACACAAGACTTCCTAGTTTACATTGCCTCTTACTGGCTAGGCCGTGCACTCATTCACACTCTGAGAAACGTGGAATAATGAAGCCGAGATTGAACACCAAATCTTCTGCATGGCAGATGAACGATCTGTGGTCTTTCTGCGTTACGGGTCTTCTTTCTTATGTGGAACTCTGGAGAAAGTGGAAAATGGTTGCCTCCATGTGCTCCCTACAATCTTTGAACTGTTAGAAATTTCTCTTGATCAATTATTGATCAAAGCCATTACACAGCACTGTGAAAGCTGTGGCTTGCTGTGTGTGTGAGTGAATCTGATTCTAAATGTGTAACAGAAAATGCAAAGTAAAAAAAAAAAAGAAAACTCAGGAGCACACAGAGAGAGGGGGGAAAGACAAAGGTATAGATAAAGGACACTCCAAATTTTTTACAGCTGCACAGTCTAAAATGAATTGTGAGGAGAGTGATTGCATGAGTTCTTTGGAAGAATACACAGATTTTATGGCAGGCTTTGAGTTGCATCATCCATTAGTTAGAGTTTATGTGTTAACCATTTTAATAATATCAACTTTAAAACTTGTTGTCTTCATACATCATAGGAAATGATCTATTTTCCATCATTCTGTCATATAGGATCTGTGTTATACTATCATATAATATTATCTGACTGGAGCATCATAATCATTATTAAGGTATGTATTTGTTTTCTTCAGTAAATCCAAATGAAGCAATTAAAGGTTTTTCCCCGTAGATGGTGCTCATCGGGATGATTTTACTTTTGTTGTTAATTTTGAAAAAATAATTTTGTTTTTCTAATCTTGTTACTGTCTAAATCTTTTTATTCCTTTTTATCCCTTTCTCTTTAAATTGTAGTCCCTAATCAATACTCCCACTCTCTTTAAAGTCCAGTCTGCTCTGATTGAACTGCTAATGGGTCATAAATGCCAGTATGCGAGACAGCTGCTTTTTCTTGACATGTGCCAAACTAGCCACTTGGCAGGCATTAAGCAAATGTGAAGGAAAGAAAGAAAAACCCAAGCTACAGATGAGAGGTATTTTAGGTAATACAGGAGCTCTGTCTCAATAAACTGTTTGTTTTCATTTTTCCTTTCTATGTAGTTTCCAGGCTTTGTAGTTTTGCAGATTTTTAACATTAAAAAAGAAAATTGTGTAATGCACAAAACTGATGACAACAAATCTCTAAAAGCATAATATGATCAATAATGTGTAATTAGTTTGAAAGACATCAGCAGATAAAGTATTTTGTCATGCTTGTTAAACACAGTGATACTGAACATAATAAACATTAATAGTAATTAAAATTGGACATTGTGCTGTATAGGCAAACACACTGTGAAAGCTGCTCAATCATTTTTGCCATTAACATGGATAGCACTGAAGTACAAACAGGTCACTGGATGTTAGCTGTGAAGAGTTTTACGTGGAGATGCCTAAAAATAGTACAGTTCCAAAACAAGATCGCTTGGTGCCGCATAGATGGGTGACAGCAGCTAGACGCTGCCAGTGTGGATTGCTATAACTGCAACTAGTAGAGGCATATTATTTGAACTGCATTATACACCTAGAATGTCTCCTATTGTGACTTTTGGAACTTTTTAACATAGAAAACACTTCCATTTGTCAATTGTTTTAGTAGCTTAGCTTCTAATTCTTAGGCTGTTGTCACACCATTTCTTATGTTGCTATTTTAGTATCTCTGAAATGCTTTTTACTTGGGCCTGAATGTGAGCAAATCTGGTGTATTTTGTAAAACATAAAGCTCTGTCGCATCTATTGAGTATGTGTGTCACTTGTAATGTGCAACTATTTCGTAGTGCATAGTTATTGGCATTAAGGGTCTACAAATAATGGCATCAGAGCAGTTTACCTTATTGTATTTGAGTACACTTGCACAAAATGCATAGCAGTTGTGCATATAAGTGGCATATATCAGATTTCAACCTGGACAGACTCACAAAGAGAAAACAGGAATGCAATTAGAATGTTTATTTCTTTGGCGCTCGGACCCCAGTGGAAGACGTGAATGCTGAGAATGACATGCGCTTGAATGAACATCTTAAGGTTAGATTTAGAGATGTCTTCCCCCCTGGGATCTGATCCTGGTGGTGGAGTGGAGGCCTGAGGAGATTTGGAGTTTGGAAGCCAAATGGGGTGGAGGAGGGTCAAAGTTCAGCTGCAGAACGGAGGGTTCCGTAGATGAAAATCTTTTAAAGTGGAGCCTTGAAGGATGATTGGCCGGGGGGAAATGCAGACTTGACGCTGATTGGTGGAGCAGAGCCGCATTGAGGAGTAATTAGACGAAGCTGGAGGTGATGGTGAGTCTTCCATGTTGAATTTTCGTTTAAACTCCATTTTCTGTACTCATGCCATGGCATGTTTGTACATGTCAAAATATCTTTGGCAGTCTGGTTTAGCCAGTGATGAGATCGTGTATGCTACAGTATCAGATGTGTAGAAAGGTGATGCTGGAATTGTGTACTTTACTTACATTAAACTCAAGGCAGATATGCAAAAGTTAAAGTGTGCCTTTAAAAAGATAGTAGTACTAATGCTACTAGTACTACTACTACTCTAGTAATACTACTCCCTCTCCCCTCTACATTACAGAATAAATAATATACCTCTTATCTATGGTGTAAAAGCACAAACTATAGAGTTACAGTTGAGTGGTAGGGGCAATCGTTGCGACTGGATTCAACTCTAAAGATCGTGTGGGGCTCGGCATGTGGCGTAAAGGTACACCCATATATGGAGGCCTCAGTCCTCTTCACAGGGTACTTTTCTTCTGGGACTGATGTACATGCTTTAAACCGAAACAAGTTTGCCTCTAGGACAAAAAACCTGTCACATTTCCGAGCATCATGATGGCTGAATATTCCCATACTGCCTTAAAATACATCCTCAGGAAGCTAATAAAGCCAGTACATCATTACGTGAGCTTTTACAAGTTGTTTAAAGGTGCAGTAATCTCAGTGTAAGCAAATTATCTCTCATTATTCTGGCATTTAGCAAATTGAAATAAATGTTCATCATCCTAACTGACATAAAACAGAAACGATTTAATCTCATTTTGTGTCTGATTGTGAGATAAAACATGATTGTATCGCTTTTAGACTTTTTATGCAGTGTATGTAAATATCTGGTTTCATTTGCTGTACCCCCCTACACACACACTGTTTCTTGCAACATTTGCAACATCCATGGTTTTGATGCTGGAGAAATATTCTTTAGCTCTGTAGTGTATTCTAATTATACGAATTAGATGTTATGAGAAGTTTCATGGAGTCAGATAACTGGCAGGACATATTAGTAGAAGAAAACACTTAGGGTAGAGGAACAACTAATTTAGAATGTGAATTAAATACATAGCCTTCTTTAACTCTGTACATTATGTTTACATTGAATAACATCTCTGAGAACTAAAGTACTTATAATAAAAACAAGAAAAAATGTAATGTTTGAGATGTTCTTTTTTTAAATAAGGTCTAGTGAGTGCACAAGGAAGGCACTGAGTTGTTTATATTCACAGTCCCCTGATGATGTGTTTTTGGATCTTTATTTAACCAGAGTTCCAATGGCCTCTTTAAGGCAATTAAAAAAATAATTGTGGAGTTCTTGGCATTTGCCCTTATGAGGAGATAAAGGCTGGTTTAGATCCATTTGGCAGATGTGCATCTATATTTGATGGGCTGGTTCTGTCTCAAATGTTAGGTTTGTGCAGATACTTAGAAAAACATAAAGGCATGCTCATCACATACAACTTTGTCTTAATGATATAAAACCACAACGCATGATAGTACTAAACTTACTCATTTTGGGGAAAAAAAAGTCTTACCAGCAAATTTGATATTTTATGCTAAGTGGAAAGTGCAAGCGTTTCTCTCAGAGAGCTGTTTCTTTAGTGGCGAGTCTCCTCACTGTCACAGCTGCGATGACTCCAGAGAG
Source organism: Crenichthys baileyi (assembly GCA_036173005.1). Taxonomy (NCBI): domain Eukaryota; kingdom Metazoa; phylum Chordata; class Actinopteri; order Cyprinodontiformes; family Goodeidae; genus Crenichthys; species Crenichthys baileyi. The sequence goes on from JAHHUM010003079.1 coordinate 13,215, forward strand.
CAACCTTTCTGTTCTCTGCCCACATACTCATGAACGTGTCCAAGAGGAAGCCTGCCATTTTCATAAAGCTGAAAATGTACCTTCTCAGCACAGACTTCCACTTAAACACAGTTATTTGAAAATAGGGTTTGGCTCTAATGTATATGAAGAGATGCTTTACTGTCACTTTGTCATGGCTGCAGACATTCCTGGCTATTTTTTTCAACTCAGTAAAAATACATAGCCTACTTACCTTTTAGTAAATTTGAATATAATAGAAAAGTTTATTTATTTCAGAAATTCATAAAAAAAATCATACTCAGATTCACAACACAAAGAGTAATCTATTTTTTGTCTGAAAATTTTGAATATTTCATATTTTTTGATACAGAAATATCAACCTACTGAAATTTATGTCTTTGTATGTAACAGTAAATGTACACAATACTTGGTTGGGGCTCCTTTGAATCTCTCTGGTATAGAAGTGGCTTGACACAAGAAATATGACAGTTGTAGTCCATGTTCAGGATGTGTCTGTGTGTGGTGGCTCTTGAAGCACTCCAGCAGCATTCTACTCCTTGCGAATCTACTCCAAACTCTTTAACTGCCTTTGCTTTATAATTCTCTGGAGTTCTCACTGTAGCTTGTGCACTTTTTTCAGCCACACTTTTTCCTTCCACTTGTTTTCTATTATTTCTGGGATACCGAAATCTGTAAACAGCAAACTTTTCTTTAGCACTAACCTTTTGTGGCTTATCCTCCTTTGTAATATTCTTATTCTCAGAGAAACAGAATTTTGACTTTTTATGATCAGCAAGCCATAACCATCAAAATTTACCGAAATTAAGTCTTGAAATATACCTCTCTGTGTGTAATGAAACTATATAATCTACATTTTTTACATTTCAGATTGAAGCACTGATACAAATTAACTTGCAATTACATTTAGTTTGCTGAGATGCACCTGTATATTGAAAGGATTGATACATTGATAAAGAACCATAAAACTGCTTCTGGGATATCAATGAAAAGCCTGTACAATTAAATAAATTATTCTAAAAATTCTAAAACACTGACAAAGTTATAGGCAATGTGCTAGTGTAAATTCTGAATAATCCAGGACATCACATTTCTAAGTGCTTTATAGAAGGCAAGTGGACTTCTTTTGTTTCTGGGAGTCATTTCACCAGCAAAAGAAAGAGCAATGTGCAAATTTAGACAGGAAGGTCAGGTAGTATAAAAGCGGAGTAAAAGAAGCCATCTATGTTAAACATGAAAAATCAACACATAACAAAGGAGGTGGCCTCACACTGTTGTCCTAATTGCCCCATCAGTGACCTTAATGGGCCTGGTAGTGTGATTATTTTCATTGCAACTTGTAAGAATATTACATTCAGCTGTGAAGCTGTCTACAAGGAGGGGCAGATCAGACTGCTCCTCTAGGGGAAGCTTAGGAACTTCAGTGTTTGGAACACAATGCTGCATTTCTTTTATAAAACTATGGAGAGTGTGATCTCTTCTGCCATCATCTGTTAGGGTAGCAGCAGGGACTTAAAAAACCTCAACAAGCTAAGAAAAAAGGCTGGCTCTGTTCTGGGGACTCCTCTAGAACCTCTAGAGATGATTGTGCAAAGAAGGATTCTTAATAAAACGAATAACATTATGCAAAACCCTGAGCATCTTCTTCATGAGACTGTCTTTAGTCAGGGGCCTATCAGATCTGCTGAAGAAGCCTACAGACCGCTACAGGAGATCCTTCCTGACCGCAGCCATCAGCATCTACAACGTCTCTTTGAAGAAACCTGCATAATATGACTACAACAACATTTAATTTACATTTGGGTGATTATTTATTGAATTGAATTGAATTATGACAAAGTTACCATAAAAGAATAAAAAAGTTGTGCATTGTGATAACATCGTATAATGTGATGACTCTCAAATAACAAAGCAAAATAATCTAATATAACACAACTTCTCACCCCCACATCAGGTTTAAATGACTGAATAATCTTGAATAATCAAGATCTGAATAATCCCTTGATTTCACCAAGTTCAGCAGAAGCCTGGTATTCATTCATGAATTTAAACCAGGTATTTTGAAGCAGGAAAGCAATCAAAACATGCAGGAAAGTGGATCCTGAGGATTGGAATTTATATATATATATATATATATATATATATATGTATATTGTATTTACCATTAGCGGTCTTTGAAACCCTGAAATTTAATTTTAGGACACATGTAATTCCATGATATTTTTATGTTTTAATTTCCAACATAAGTTGTTTGTTTGGAATGGCACATTGTCCTAAAATTATGTCAAATCTTCTGGTTCAGGCTGATGAGATAAATGGCTTAGTCCTTGACACTTCTGAGGAATGGCAGCACTTGGGCATCAATGAGCTCTGGTCTTCATATCTTTAAATCAGCTCTGGTCTTTAATGTTAGTATCAGAATGCTTTTGATGATTTTACGATTCTGACATTAGAGTTAGAGTTCTCTCAGCTTAGGCCATGACACCGTATGGCCTATTCTTACAGTCTAAGCGTGACAACTTTTTGTGGTACCATGAAATAAATAAAAGTTGTCAGCTGGAATTTAAGAATTAAACAATTACAGAATACAGCACAGAATTGTTATTTTATACCAGTGTCTTTTTGGCAGATCATCACTGCACAAAATGAGTCATCATTTGTCAAGCTGAAACACGCATGCCTTCTTCTTTTAGATTGTACAAGTAGTTGCCATAAAATCAAGAATGTTGAAGTACCCAGTTGTGATTGCTGATAGTCAGAGTAGAATCAGCACATCCGTAATAATCATACTATATTTAAATGCCTATTCCAACATTTAGGGGAACAGCATTCGAGCCACTCATCTTGTCCCGGCTTCCTTATGTCTTATGTACACATCAGTTGGTATAGGAATGCAAGCTGTTCACATAAAACTAAGGTACAAAAAAAGGATGATATTGGGGATTTCAAAGATCCATGAAAAAAAAGTAAGGAAGAACCCTAAATGCAGATATTAAATGCTATTTGGATCCACTGGACTCAGATTTGTGGCTGATAATTGGACTCAGTGGTTGAAAGAACTGGGAAAATGATCGTTACTATACACTGTTTCTGATAGCCATGATTGAACATACTTTTTTTTTATCAAACTATGTTTAATATCTTTTCACAACAGCATAAAGTCAAGAAACTGTCCTTGGTTATGTATTGTCACCCTTCTCAAAAGTTGATTTAAACTGCTAATCCTTATGAGGGTTTCAAATTTCATTTTCCTAAGGTGCCCCCAACCCCCACCCCTCCTTCCCTTTGTAAGGTCCTATGAAGCCTTAAGTTAACCATCTGCTGGGAGGGCAACACATGGCAGGAGATGTGTTAATGAATGCAGAGTTACATAACCCAGACCCGTAGTTGAGGGAAAGACAGAAAGAACAAGTCACCAGAGCAGCAGCAGCCAGATCCACATCACTTGACACTCCAGCAACTACAAGTTTGAGGTTGGGAAAGGGATATTATTTGTGCCACTAGTGCCCCCAAGTGGCCAGAGGAGGCTAAGTTGAAAAAATATATATATTTTCTCTCCTTCAAACATGATCGACAGTGACTGTTTCACCTTTTCTCCTTCCGCACAGAAAACTTCAGAGACATTGGAGTCGATGTATCACATGAGACAGACTGAAATATGGACAGTATTGCTTTTTCGATGACTATTGTTCAATGTGCTGCATGCTGACACAGTAAACCACAGAGCAAGGACAGCATTACAAAACTGGCCCCTTGCCCTCCCTTTTCTCCTGCTCTTGCCAAAAAGCTGTACCTGGACCATGTCCTGGCCAGCCATCAGAGCCCTTATGAATCAAAGACACCTCAGAACAAGAGGGAGACAGGGACTTATGAGCACAGTCTCTCCCTCCTATTTTCTCCTTCACCCTTTCTCTCCTGTTGCAGTCGGCAGCTCACATTTTCCTCCCTCCTCTTTTCTGCATCTAGCCGTCTTAGCCGCATCTGATGATAAATCCTCAGGCGAGTCTTTAAGCACCAACAGAGCAGAAATTACTCAGGTTACCTTGTCATCATATAGGTCAAGATACACAACAGGTCAACATACAGTAGTTGGTGTTTGTGTCTGTGTGTGAGGATGCCCACCGCTTCCTCCTGTCTTTCCACCCACCTACAAGCAGATTTCTCTTTTTTTCTGTTGCATTTAATTTAGTTGAATAAAGTTCCTCCCGGGCTTGACAATTAATCACATGATTGGTGAGAAAGGGTACAAAAACTCAAGCAAACCATCAGTGAGCTAAGGTGGTAGCATCTGATTGTTTCAACTAAATTTAAAGGTAATATGTTACTTGAATGTTTAATTTAAAGCATTAGAGCAACATCTCTAGGGGGTGATACGACTTTGGTAAAAATGTGGTGTCAAATATGTATTACCTCTATCATACTATTGTCTTGCTTTTCTAAGGCATATGAAGATAAACAGCTTTAGGAAACTAGCATTCCATATCATTGCTTATTTTAACACCTGATATTGTAGCATACTTAATATGATTTGTAGCTAAGCCAGGTTACCACAGACTTTTTGCAACATGTCAAATTTTGTGGCGTGAGAGATGCTACGTTTACTAACTGGTTGCTTTAAAAGGTACACCTTGCTAGTACCAGTTTTGACTCCTTTTTGCACCGAGAACAACATTTTTCTCTGCATTGCAAACACTCAACAAGGTGTAAGAAACATTCCTCAGAAGCTTTGGCCCATATTGACATAATAGCATAAACATAAAAGTTGCCTCAGCTTTGTCAGCTGCACATCTATGACGTGAATCTTGCTTACCACACAACAACTCAAAGGGGCTCTGTTGGATGGAAATTTATGATTGTGGAGGCGACAGGGCTACATTGAACTCATTTTTATGTTTTTGAAACTAGTTTGCATTGCACCATGCACCATGTTACAAAGCTTTCTGATCCTTTGTAACATGGTGCATTATCCTGCTGGAATTAGCCATCAGAAGATGGGCATGGCATTTCAATTAGACCAATGCTGCACTCATAAAGTGATGGAGGTGGTCAGCAGCAATACTCAGGTAGGGTGTGCCATTTAAATGATGCTCAGTTGGTAGTAAGAGTCCCAAAGTGTGCCAAGACAATATCCCCTACATCATTACGCTACCACCACCAACCTAAACCATTGATACGAGGTAAGATTGATTCATGATTTCATCTTGGTTATGCCAAATTCTTACCCAACAATCTAAATGTCACAGCTGAAATTGAGACACATCAGACCATTTTTTTTTGTTTTGCAATTTGTTATCATCTAGTTTTAGTGTGCCTGTGTAGCCCATCAACTTCTAGGGTTCAACGTGCTGTGCTGTCAGAGATGAAATTCTGCGAACATGGTTGTAATTCTCCTCAGACCTCTGATATCAACAAGGGATATTTTTATCTACCTGACGCTCGCTGAATATTTTCTCTTTTTTGAACCATTTTCCCAGTAAAGTGACAGTCTGAATACAAAATTTAGCTTAATGTTGCTTTTTAAAATGTTTAACAACATAAATCTAAATGAGGATGTGAATGAATCTTCCTTAACTCTATATTCACACTGCAGGTCTTAATGCTCAAATCCGATTTTTTCAGAAATCTGATTTTTTTGTGTGGTCGTTCACATTATTTTGAAAATGTTGCGGCTCCAAATTGACCCGCATGCGCACAATAAATACGGAGAAATGGATGTTATGGTTTAAGTGCACAGCAGAAGCCATTTGTTGTGTCAGCGGGTGCTGTGTGGGTAACACACGAATAAAAGGAGAGTGAAACTCTTTATTGTTCCGTTTTAGGGAGATCTGACTGCCAATTCAGTACAAAAAACTGTTTGCATGCGGAGACACAGCCAGCAATGGTGGGACAGGGATGTTAACAACTTAACAAAGACCGAGTTTATTCAGAACTTTATCATGTCGAAGGCAACTTTTAATCATATATGTCAGCGCCTCTCCTCTCAACTCCACAGGCAGAAAACGTGATGCAATCCAGTGTATGGGACTGCAGCAGGGGCAGATCATCACATCACTGGTAACCTCAATAGCATTTTAAAGTCCTCTATTTGAAGACTCGTATACAAATTTTACAATACAAACTACGTCACACATCACACATCAAGATGGTTCCAATGAGCCTTTCAATTAGGCTTGAATAAAGTTTTATCTCTGTTTATTACTGAGCTCTAACGTCTCGCTGTCTCTCCAGTACTATTCTAACCCCCCGTCTGTTTTGCTAACTGCTACTGTTTCCTGTTGGGCGGCGCAAAATTGTATTGAATGGGATGGAAAGTCACATTTAATCTGTCTTGGTCGTTCCCACAGGAGTTACATTGTAAAAGATCAGATACGAGTCGGATTAAGGACCACATATGAATGTGGCTCAAATGTGACTTGAAAAAGTCAGATATGGGCCAGATATGAGCATTCACACTATTTCTAAAAAGTCTGACCTGGTCACTTGACACCCAAAAAAATCTGTTTTGGGCCACATTTGCCTGCAGTGTGAATGGGGCCTTTGACCACACATGAAAAGAGCAATGTAGGACAATTCTGAGATCAGCTTAAAGCTGTACTGCCCCATCACTCATCTCCCTCTAATTTTCAGTTATTATCTGTACGTTTAGTACATAAATATATACAGATATCTTGTATGGATTGTAAATGGAGAAGGATAGAATTGGAAATATGAATGGTTTGTTGAACCAAGTTGAATTTGTAATGCTGAACCAGCCAAAGAAAACCTTTCACACTGCTTTGTATATGGTTTAGTTTGTCAACAAAAAGCTCTTGGAAACTAATCTTTAGATCTAAATTTCAGCAACATTTCTGAGTTTAAACATTTTATTGCCATACAACTGTATTTATTAATACACTTAACACAAGGAAGTAGAATCCTTCATTGTGAGAAAATATCAGCACACTCTGACACATTAATATTGTTATTATTATTATTATTATTATCCTATGATAAATATCTAAAGTTAGTTGTCTTCTTGTCTTTGCTTACAAAACACCCACCTAATAAACTGGGATTAAGACAAGCAGACAAGCAATTTGACCCACACTCTGGTTTGCTTCACTGGACCTGAACACCATTTAATTTGTTGAGCTAGCAGGCCAAATCAAGCTGTCTTTATGAAAGTCTCTTTGATGGATTCACCCCTTGCCTCCCCCTGTTATGATCTATCACCTGTCCAAGCCTTGGAGGTCGTGATAAACTTGTTTAGCATGGGGGTCAGCGCATGCAAGAGCAGCAACGGTGCAAGTTAGGGGCGGGGATGCTTTTTGACTTGTACAGTCTGTTAAATGGCTCAGGCCTTTTGTCAAAATAGGCCCATGCACTACCAGAAATACCAAGCTGCTGGTGCTTCTGGATCCATCCATGATGGTATTTCTACTTCTGCCATACATTGCCTGGGTAATTATTTAAACAGATCAAGCAAATTTCATATATATATATATATATATATATATGAGTTATATATATATAAGTCAGATGTGTTCTGTTATGACAATAGCTGCAATAAAAACTGTGTCAAATCAGCATGATCTGTCTCACAACACTTTACACTCACATATTGTCACATCTCTGCAGTTCTTATTAAATTCACAGCAGCACAGATGAATCCCACAGAGAATATTAGATGCTTAGTGGCTCTCACTCTCTGTCTTCTCTTGAGCAAATGAAGCTTAGGACTTATCCCATATTGTAGATATGGCCATCCGACATCCTCGTGAGTCATTCTCCACTTAGCATCGGCTGCAGTCCCCAGTGTACGCTGGCAGATGCAGGTTACCGAGAGCTGAGGTGCAACCCATCCGCTTTCTAATGGGCACCACAGGGATTGGTATTATTGGATGATTCATCAGATCAGTGCTGCAAAGCAGTCCTTGTTTGACTTTGGCGCTACAGTGTGTATGGGTGTGTGTGGGTTGTTTAAAGTTGATGTTGTTAATGTGAAGACAAACACCTGGCACTGTGGGTGGCAACAAAGACTAGAATTGTTTTTTTTTTCTTCTGTTATTGTTATTTTATAGTTTCAGGAAAATCAAAATAATATTCACATTCTTGTTTCCAGATGATTTTACGAAGGTTTCCTTCTACAAAGTAAATCCGACCAGCTAAAGGGTATGATGTACAGAACCTATTTTAAATAACAATTTGTGAGAGGTGTGTGTGTTGAATGAATTGGGGATATTGTATTGAGAAAAGCCCTTTGGGGGACAGAGTAAAGGGCAAAGGCAGTTACAGTTATTGTTCTTTACGGCTTTGTTATGAACAATGTAAAACCACTGAAGTGCAAGCTGGAATATATTTCCGTTTAGCTGAACAAAATAAGCTGTGAAAAAATATTCCAATTTGTTGCCTAAAAACCCTGCACAACATGTAGACCAATCTTCAACAAAGGACTTTTATTTTTAAACACTCTGTATTTTTTGTTTTTAAAACCAATCTGGGCCTTTAATGAATTTAACCCCAAAGGAACTTTTAGGAGGTAAATATTGTATTTGAATCCAGCATGATCCATTGTTATGCTGAGTCCATGTGGCTAGTAAAGTTTTACACCTAAATTTAATTGAAGTATTAGGTTAATGTTATGAAATCCTGTAAATTTCACATTCTGTCCACAAAACGTCCATCTTTCTGAATTGGTGAATCTGTTTGTTGCTTTCTCCTTTTAGCATTACAGTCAAACAATGTTCCTTTTAGTAATATTGCCATGTGAAGTTCTGTTGGTTTAAGGTTTTGCAGTGTTTTTCCCCCTTTTGAACTTCCCCTTTTATTTTGTGCAGTGATTTCCTGTCTTGTTTCAAACAACATCACTTCCTGTGATTCCCTCCATTAATCAGCCTCTGCCACAGCCTAATGTTATCCACCTGTGTGTCATTGTCCTTTGTTTGTTTGCCTATTCATTCCTCACCCTGTGCAGCTTCCTTTGCCAGTTTGTCTTCGTCCCTTGTGTCAGGCGTTCCAGCTTTTCTTTAAAACCTTGCCTTGTAGTGATTTTGACTCTTGAATTTTGGATTTGCCTCTGCCTGTGTCTCTGTTTTGGATACTTCAGGCTGGATCAGATTTCTGTGTATGGACATTGGACTGTATTAAAGGATTATTGCTTTTATGCCACTGTGTTGAGTCTTGCATTTGAGTCCTCCTCCCTGTGCCACACTACAAATATTTCCTCATGCTTTTTTTCCAAAATATACCTAGTCAACCTGTCTAATTGTCTACTATTACATGGCATAAAAGTTGTGAAATAATTAGTCCAAAAGGTTATATTTTCCTACATCTAATAAAGTTTCATCTGGGTTCCAAACCAAACAAAACACCTACTTCAAAATCATTACATGGCACCTTATGTCTCTTTTCTGCAGTCTTTAAGAAATATTTATATAATATTTCACACCTAACCAAGTTGCTTGGATTACAAAAGCCAACCACTTGTTCATACTGTAATACTGTGCAATGTGAACAAGGTCTTTCACAAGATTTAAACAGTTTCCTCCAATTGACCAATTTTTATTTTTATTTCTAAAGTTAACCAAGTATTGTGCTCACATTGTACATTACACAATATGTTTAATATTTGCAGTCATTAATGATGTGTATAATGTTTTCTATACAAAAGTGACTTTTTTATTTTCTGAAAACTCACATAGTTTTTTTATTCACAGCACTGTACAGTCCATAAACTACTTTATCTCTATCTCTACAATCTTTCTGATTTACAGTATTAGGGTTAAGGTGAACAACTTATTTTAATACCGAAACCTGTTCTGCTCACAACACTGTATGAGAAAAAGAATGTTTGTCCTTGAAGTCTTCCTTAATGTTTTCCATATTTTTTCTACACCTGAAAAACATGTTTTTTTATTCCTAAACATAAGAAAGTATATTGATCATAGCACTGTACATTATAAATGATGCATCATCTTTATCTTCGCAGTCTTTTCGCTTTCACTGTTTTTTCTACTCGTAACAAAGGTATTTTAATGCTTAACTGTGACAAGGTATTTTGACCACACCTCTGTACATTATCAAAAATGCCCTCTCTCTATTTTTGCAGTCTTTCATGTTAACACTTTTGTTCCTCTTCTTTTTGTTTAATTCATAAACATGACCATATGTTTTGCTCACAATACATTACACAGAATATTTAATCTCTCAAGTGTTTCACAAAGTTTCAGATGTTTCCCACAACTGAAAAAGTATAAAAACCTTTAAATCCAAAATAGTATTTTGTTCATAGCATGTTAGACAAATGTATCTTTTTTTATCTGTGCAGTCTTTCACGTTTACACTATGTTTTACACCAAACCAAGTTGTTTGAATGTCAAAACCAACACATTTACCATGTTTCCTCCACCCTAAGAAGTTGCTTTTAAGTTACTAATGTGTTGTCTATCACACTCATTTGTGAAAATAAAAGTTAAACATGACATGTTTGAAACAACAGAAGTATTGTGATTGAAGGTCTTTCAATTATCATCTCGTTACCATAAAGTCCAATGTGCTGACAGAAGGATGGACCTTTCAGAAATGCTCATGTGAGTTCTTTTTCAGGGTATGGACAAACTGGATGGTGGTCTATGTTGGAGGCCTTCTTGCTTCAAATTACATATTCATGTTCATCGATTGTTAGATTTATCTGCAATATTAATTTCCGAAGGATCCATCGAGCAGAAGCCATTTCATCTGAAGTTAGCAGGACGCACCATCATAGTTGTCAAGGTAGCCATCAGATTTGGACCCTTCCAGTAGTACCACTTAATGCCGTTAAAGCGGACTACATTGGATGAAACAGGGTAATATATGCCATTCAGGTTGGATGGGCCACAAGCGTCAAACCACCATCCTGCAGGGGAAGAATTTCAGAGAGTTCAAGGAGAAAGTCACAATCAGTCAAATTTAAGCTCATGAAATTTAACACCAAATGTATAGCTTTAAGTCTGCAGTAACTTTATATTGGAGCAGAGGGAAAATAAAAAGCTACCCAGGACATTTACAAGTGGATGAATAAAAATGTTCAACAAGATGGGTTGTAAAGAGAGACAGATTGAGACAGGGGCAGATGAGTAGCAGCATTTGATCGACGGTTCGTACCTCCCGAGGCGAGCTGTGCGCACTTGCAAGTACAGCGGTCGTTGTCTCTGTCCTTTGTGCTAAACTGGCTCCCAGTGTGGGTGAGGCTGCTGGTTTTGCCGGCAGTGCCACTGAACCCCTTGATGTGAAGGCTAGATTTTAGCCAGAGTGCAACACAAAAGAAAGGCTCATTTTTTCTGTAACAAGCACATCCACTTCTGATTATTTGCAATAAATTCATGTTGGACAACTTGGAAATTGAAAACGGCACAGAGTAGCTACTGTCTGGAAACTAATATAAGCTGAGTATTAATAAAAAAAAAAAAAACATTAAAAAATCATTGAATGTTAGGCTCTTAAAAGTCTTAACACCCTTGTTAAAATGCTTTGAGAGAAAAGAAAAAAAAACATTTAAAAAGTGCAATAACCTGGTTTAGTGTGCAGACCATGAAACTTATATTTTGATTAAAAACGTTCTGATGTAATTTCAGCATTCATTCTTTCCTTGGTGAGTCTATTAGCTTTTCAATGTAGTAATATCTGCCCACTCTGCCTTTCAAAGGTGTTCAAGTCTTTACCAGCCCTTTTCAGGTGAGCCCACAGTTTTGCCCTCAGATTCAGTTCAGGTCATTCTTTTGTTGATTTTGTTGTGCACTTGGCATTCATGTGATGATAAAATTTTAAATCTATATGCATTTTCAACCTTCTAGCAGAGATTCAAAAGTTTTGGGTTAAATCTAACTGGGATTTGGACTTTTTATACTTTACCTTAAGAAACACTGTAGTTTCATCTGAAGAAAAGTGACTCCAGATCATGACGGCACCACTATTTTTCACTCTGGTTATTGCATTATTTTTGTAATTTTTGGTTCATTTTTCCTTTTTTGGAATAAAGGGGTTCTGCTTCACAGTCCTACTCCTTTGTCCAGACATATGGAGAAAAGATGAGATTTTTCCCTGGTTAATCGGATTCACTATAATTGATGTTAGGTGACTACCCAATAAGCCTAAATACTGAAATTAAATAACAAAAATGCTTTGAAAGTTTGCGCAACAGGAATTTTGCAGCCTTTGGTATTTTTTACATTTCTTTTCAGTTTTCAGCTATATAGTAAATAGTAGTAAATAGGGAAAAGTTTTGAAATAATTTATAATTAGTATATTTTTTACATTACAAAGCCTTGGTATTTTAACAGGGGTGAGTAGTTTTAGAGCAACAGTAAGTAAACTAAACATCTCATAATCAGTTTGTTGTTATTTTGTACTACAGAATGATGAGTGGATAATGCATACCTGAAATGTTTTTAGAAACAATTTCATTGTTATGTATTTGTTTGATATGTCGGTGCATGGGGAAAAATACAACTTAAGGACTTAATTTAAAAAAACAAAACAAGAAAACACAGTATAATCTAATGCTTATCTTTTTTGTTGCTTTTTTTAACATTTAGAATCAAGTAAAGAAGTGCTATTTTGGGGAAAAAAAACCCTGTCTGTTTTGCACTGCAAAAAAAATCAAATTCAACACTTCCACAAAGACAATAATACAGAAGAATACATCTACAAAAAAGATCTTGGCATACAAGGTAAAAGCTCCCCTCAGGTTCACATTGTTGCTAAACATCAGTGTGAAAATTACCCAAAAGAAATCTCATTATTTTCCTTCCATGCTGTGCTTTGAGAAAAAGCCCAATTTGAAAACGAGTTCTTGCCCAAGTTCCAGTCATTCTTCTCTTACAAAGCATTGCCTGATTAAATGAGTGTGCATGTGTGGGTCTTTGAGTCTGTTTGTCCACCCAAGTGTGAGTCAAAGCTGCTTTGAAGAGAGCGGATGAGGTCGGTCCTGCTGCCTCGAATTGCTGTTCCAGTTAAAGCCAAGCACTCCTTCTGAGTTTTCTGACACCCGTGTGTCCCCCACTCTGTTGCCCAGGGGCATGCTGTCTGTGATGACTAAATGAAGAATCTTCCTCTCAAATTTGTAGGTTCAAAGGGCAGGACAACATGTCATGACGGGATGCGAGAGGAGAGCTTGAAATGACAGCAGTGGGGAGGGGAATGATGGTGGAATAGCAAAGGGTTTGGAAGTTTTGTCAAGGGCCGAAAAATAAACTTTCTTTTCCTTGTAATAGATATGGTATGAAGGAAATTGGGCACTTCCAATGAGAGTCTACAGGATATCCTAATGGAATATACAGTTCTGTGAAAAACATTTGCCCCTGTACACATTTTTTTTTTTTACTTTTTTGTCACACGTCAAACAGATTTAAATATCACACAATTTTGTGAATTCATCGTGACTAAATTCAAAATGCAAAGGATAATTTAATTTATTAAGGGTAAAAAGGCTATCCAAATAACTTGGCCATGTTTGGAAAAAATAACTGTACCCCAGACCTAAAAACTGGCTGTCCCACCCTTGGTAGCAGAAGCTGCAATCAAGAGTTTGTTGACAAATCTTTTACATCATTGTAGAAGAATTTCGACCCAATCCTCTTTGCAGAATTGTTTAGGTAACTCCACAGAATCAGTGAGATTTAAGCTAATTTTGACTATGCCTCTCCAAAACCATTTTTTAAGTCACTCAGAGGTGGATTTGCTGATGTACTTTGAAAATTTGTCATGCAGCATAATCTGGGTGGTCTTGATTAAAGACACAAACTGATGGCCAGATTTTCTTCTTTAAGATTTTCTGACAGAGAGCAGACTTCATGACTCTATCAGTTATGGGACGTTATTCAGATTCTGAAGCACCTGAAAAAAAATTCCTCACCATCACACTATCGCCACCATCGCCACCACATTTATCATCATGTAAGTAGTGTTCTTTTAAATCAGAAGTGCTTTTGGCCTTGGAGCTTTCACATGTCATGAATACCATTTTTCCCAGTCTCTTCCTTATTGTTGAATCATGAAAACTGACCCCACCTTTTGTGACCTTCTGGATTAGTCGTTGATATGCCCTTTGATTAATTTTGTAATTCCTGGGAGCTTTACCACAGTTCTATGTTTTCTCCATTTGCAGGTAATGACTCTCCCTTAGGGCTGCACGGTGGCGCAGTTGGTAGCACTGTTGCTTTGCAGCAAGAAGGTCCTGGGTCCAATTCCCAGCCTGGATCTTTCTGCATGGAGTTTGCATTTTCTCCCCGTGCATGCGTGGGTTCTCACCGGGTACTTCGGCTTCCTCCCACAGTCCAAAGACATGCCTGTTAGGTTAATTGGTCACTCTAAATTGCGCTTAGGTGTATGAATGAGTGTGTGTCTCGCCCATAGACTGCTGGAGATAGGCACCAGCTCTCCCACGACCCACTATGGAATAAGCGGTAGAAAATGACTGACTGACTGACTCTCCCTTAATAAATGAAACCATCATTTGAAAATGGAATATGAGAATTTTAAACAATAAAGTGTGACAAAAAAAATCTGTTGGGGAAACTACCTTTTCACAGCACTGTATGGATAATGAAGGGTTCCGGTTCTTTTAACCTTTTAAAAACAATCTTATTAACCATGATTGCCAAACAAATTGCTAGAGCGATTCTACTAGATATGCAGAACAAGGTAGGTGTCGTTTTATGCTGTTATATTATGCATTCTAACAAAGACAGGGTTGCATTAACTGAATGTCCACCACTTTCTTCACTGTAAGGACAGCTATTTTTGGCAACCTCAAAGGAAGAGGTTTTCCAACATGCCTATGATTTATGTATAAATTTTGCGAACTATTCTTGGTAAAAAGCTCCACACTGCTCCAGGGAGTGCACTGGATCCAGCTGGGAATGAGGAATTTCTCCAGCTGGCTTCCTGTGGAGCACCCAGAGCTGTGGCTTGGGAGCAATAATATAAAGCTACAGGGTCAAGCCGGCGTTTTCCAGCATGCATATAAAGGTGGTATGAGTTAAACAGAATGTGATCTCAGATGTAGCGGGCGAAGAGAAGTGATTGCACAGATTCAGGTGCATTGTCTCACACAGAGTAGCCTGAAGCTAATGGTGACAACACTTTTTATTGGGCTAATTATGTGGAAGAAACCCAAGGAAAAGCAATTTGCTGCACTATTAAGGATTTTGAAAGCCTACACCTACATATGATTATGATTTGTCATCCGTCAGATCATCAGCCTCCATAAACACTCGCTAAACAAGGGTGGGTTCCGAACTTTATATTAAATTTAACTTCAGCGTCTTTCTTTCCAGAAGAAGAATAGCTTCAGCACACCCAAACATAATCTCGTTAGAGATTGCAGGGTTACTGGGGGTTCAACTTGTTACATCCCGGCAGTGGCAGCTACAGCTGAGTGTTTCAGTTAAACTCCAGGGGGGGAATGTGGCTCCCTGTAGGGAATTTCAGGGGCAGCTGGAGCTGCTGTGATGTGGGAAGAAAACTGATAAGAGACAAGTCATTTCATAACCTCTGCTTAGCTGCTCATTTTAAATAATATTTTAGTAAAGCCTGTAGGAGTGAAAATAGACCTCCATGATGACCCCATTCAAGTCATATGTCATGAAGGTGGGAGGAGCACAAACTTGAATGCATTTTATTGGAATCTTATTTAATAGGCCAACACCAAATAGTGCATAATTGTGGAATGTAAGAAAAAATTTTTCAAAATATTTTACAGACAAAAATATAGAATGCAAAGCATGCATTGTATTGTATACAATATAGTGTCATTTACTCTGATATCTCTATATATAATCTAGTGCAACCAAGTGCTTCCAAAATGTATCTTATTAGTAAATTAGTACTAGTTGATCCATCAGTGGAAAATAGAGAATGACATGACTGTAAAGCTACCAAGGCCGTCCAACTAAATGTACAGGCTGGACAAGACAGATAATCAGAGAAGAGGCTTAGAGGACCATGGTATCTTTGCAGGAGCTGATAACTGCTGGCAGGACAAATATTAGGTGAAATCCATGTGGCAAGAAGAGACTCCTAGTTGAACGTTTTGCAGGTTGCCACAAACCAAGACACAGCAAATATGTTGAAAAAGGTGCTCTCATCAGATGGAACCAAAATTTTACTTTTTGACCTACTTGCAAAATGGTCTGTGGCAGAAAACTAACATTGCATGACACATTGAACACACCATCCATGCAATGAAACATGGTGGTGGCAATGATTATGTTTTGGTGATTCTTTTCTTCAGCAGTCACGGGGGGGTGGTCAGAGTTAATCGGAAGATGAAAAGTGGTTCTACAAAGTGTTGACTCGGAAGGGCTGAATGCCATTTCATAGAACAATTTTTTCGTTAATAATTTTAAAAGATATGTATATTATTTCACCCACAGCACTAATCTGTGTACTTTGTAAATCCCAATAAGCCGGTGTTTTGTTCAGTTGGTTTAAATACGTTTGCAAGGCATTTTGGTTTTAATTGTATACTCTGTCTGATAAAATGCTAATTTCAAATTGAATTTATGCTAAGCCTAAGGAAAAAAAATGTATGTAAAAAAAAAAAAAAAAAAAAAAAGATTATGTAATATTACCTGTAGTTGTTGTCTTCATCATCTATGTAGAAGTGATCATACTGTGAAAAGGCTTCGTTCCCCTCTCTGTCTCGGAGCTGGATGTGCAGACTGTATTCCTGCGAGCTGGTCAGCTTGTGAATGATATCGTTTCCCAGCCAGTGTTCCCCTGATGGCACTCCAAAGCCCTGGATTCAATACAAAGACAAAGAAAACAATGCAAGAAGAAATTATTTTACAAATGGAATGGTTTTTCCTGCTGTCTGCCAAATATTTTTGGAGTTACTATGAAAATGGAGCTCACTTCTTGCAGGCACATCTATCATTTTGATGTGTTAAGACACTGACTGCATTTGGGATGTAAAAGACTCCATGCCAAAAAGCCAGAGTCAGTAAGTGGTGACATGAAGTTGCCTTTGCTTCCTATCAGTGCTCTATCTGCCCACCCCTAAATAACATAAAAGCTAAAGTAACCACTAGCTGTGAGAAATAAGCCATTGTTTGGAACTAGGAAATTGACATGAATGTAAGTTATACACATTTTTGGCAAAGGAAGTGAAAAATGATTAATGAATTGCACAAAACATAGGTAACATTTATATTTGGGAGAGAATTAGGGGCACGTTTCTAAAATTACGCTCTAGCAGATGTCTTTGCATTGACAATTTTTTTTTAACAAGTATTAGAAGAATCATATTGCAGGTTCTGGTTCCAGTATTGTAAGATTTTATCCAGAGACAACATAAAACTAATCTTCACCTTAATTACTAAACACCACATTGCTTCATCTACTCATTTATTACAACGTCACTGTTATCCAAAAAAAAAATTCAGGTGCCACACTTTACACACCAAAGGAAATTAATTATAGTAATATTGAATTTCTCCAAAAATACTGTAAGGATTATTTTAATGCATTTATTTATACAATTTAAATTTCATTGGTTCATAATTTTCGGGAGCTGTTTAAAAGTATTTATCAGTTCTTTCTTTAAGTCTTCAGAGGAATTAATTTATTTGTGTGATAAAAATATAACATCAAAGTATTTTGTTTTAAATGGCTGTGATGAGTGATATGATCCCCTAACTGTTCACAAATATAATTGTTAGGCTGCTGTTCACAGTGTTCTAAAAATGTGGATATCACAAACAGAAATGAAACACTTTTTGTGTTATACAAAAGTACTGTTACATCAAGCATTTATGTTGTATCAATACCCCTGTATTGTATAGGGTACATGTATTGAGGATGAAGGGATTTTTGTAGTACTGGGTATAGACAGTCAGTCACTTTTTGACATAATGTCAAAAACATATAATATCTCTGTACCTAATGATCTACTGATCATCTGAAGGTGAGAGTTCAATCGTCCAGATACAGTCTTAGTGGCCCCAAGTGATTGAATAATCAAATATTGATAGAATCCACACCCGTGCCATTTAAGCTACTAGCATTCATCAAGCTGAGGTGAATGCATCTTCTTCAGTGTAGACAAAATGTCTGCATTGTGCAGCTTAAGATTAAGTGATGTTATTATCGGATAATTTGTGCAACTTTTGTGTAGCAGTGGTAGTGAAATAAATAGGAGCAATTTATACAATTGTTGACCACATAACAAAGAAAAATCTTTCACCAGTAGACAGTAGGCAACAGTAGACAACCCTTCTTGCCTCTACAAGAGACAGGAGAATAAGTCGCATTCATGTGCTGCAAAGAAAATACCCTTCAATGATGAAAAAGTGTCAGATGTTGAAAAAGCAACATCTTGTTTGATGAACTGAATCATTTAGGTGCGCCAGGGGTGAAAAACCACATCACGTGTGATCTTTGAGAAGCAACTTTTGCTGCCTTGAAATAAAACAAATTGCACGATGAGAATTATTAAAGTGGGAAAAACAAGTTGAAAATATTAAAAAAGTCAAAACAGGGAGTGGGCATTCTACCAGAATTACGTCACGGTCAAATACATTTTAAAAGCCCAAGAGCCACATTTCAGCCTCCACAGGACTCTACAGGCCTAAATGTGCGCTGAAATAGAACAAGTTCTTGTTTCGAAAGGCTGCCAGCAGAAAGTCAGTTCTATTTGAAAAAAAAAAAATAAAAATGTTGCACAGCCTATACTTGCAAGGTTACGTCTGAGCAAACCACAAGACTTCTAGAGAAATGTGTTTTGGACAGATGAGGCAAAAGTGGAGACGTCTGGCTAGAGTGCATTTGGCAAAAGCCAAATAATATTTCAGCACTCACACTTCATACCAACTGTCAAGCACAGCAGGGGAGGTCCGAAGGCTTGTTTTGAGAACACAAGACCTGGACACCTTGCAATCACTGAGTCGGACATGAACTCCTCTGTATACCAAAGCATTTTACTGTCAAATATGGAGCCATCTGTCTGACAAGTGAAGCTTGGCTGCAAACGTATCAGACCAACAAGATAATACTCCCATAGCCATTCGCAAACCAGCAGCAGAACAGCTACAAAACGGACAGAAGGTGTTGCGATGGCTAAGTTAAAGTCCTGACATGAACTTTTCTGGGACAAAAGGTGACTGAGAATAAATTAATGGCTGCTGAACTTTAACGATCTGAAGCAATCGTGAAAATAATAGTGGAAAAGGGGCACAGTGGTGGAATAGGAGTAAAGCGTGCGACCCATGTACAGAGGCTACAGTCCGTGAGCAGGCGTTATGGGTTCGAGCCCCGGTCATTGACCTTTGCTGCATGTCCTCCCCTCTCTCTCTCTCCACCCCATTTTCTGTCAATCAACTTTCAAAATAAAGCCCACTTGTGCAAAAAAAAAAAACAACTACGTCAATAAATTAATAAAAGCTTAAAGAAATTCTCCAGAACCTTATTGAACAGTGATATGGTAATACAGAATGAGGAAACTGGCTTCAATTCCACTTTGATCTTAATGAGGATTCTTGTTTTTTCTTGTTTTTTTTTTTTTTTATAAATATAAAAGGGAAATAATATTTATGTAAATATGAATCTATACAGTGTTTTTACAAAAAGGAAAGACATGTTAGAATCAGTGTCACAAAGCATTGGCCTCCAGGACCTGACAATGTTTTGTTAGGTCCTGGAGCTTTACTGGTGTTTTGACAGTAAAAAAAAAAGCCTATTTACATCTTTCTAAGAGAGCTTAAATCCAGGCAGGGGGTCTGAGGAGAGGAGGGTAGTTGGTGCATGAGGAGTTGGTGGGAGGTGTGAACAGAGGATGGTAGCGTTAGGTTTGATCTGATAAATACCATGTTCAGCTACATACTGTTTTTCACACACATGCTTTGTTTGGTATTATTTGTCTATTATAAATGCTGAAATTGACATATTTTGAGAATATTGTGTCTGGTTTTATGCTAGGCTTAGTTTGTTGCCTTGCTTGGTCTTTGTTGACGTCTCCCATCTCACCTGGTCATTGCCAACATTTAAGTATTATTATGGTGCATTCAGACCGAACGCGATTTGATCTTCAAAAGGGCGTCCAACGCCTCAAGTTGGACGCTTGTGCACTTTGAAGTCAGATGCTCTAGACGCATGTTAAAAACGCTAACTGACTCCACTGGCTCGTTTTAGGAGCTGCGGCTCCGCTCCACTCAGGTGGGGGGTGGCAGGAGAAGCGAGGAGAGACGCTGCTGTTTGGACTGGTGAAGCTCCAGAGTTTGCCTCAAGAAGTTCCAGTTTTATGAAGACGTTTTTGTCTCAGCCATGGCAATAATAAGGACACAGACTTTAAAGCGCATAACTGCGCACTTTTGACCGCGGTAAAGTTAGTTTTAGATTGGATATTTGTGCTCCGCGGACTTCCTCCCGGTTGATCCGAGGCAGACAGTATGATTACGAGCAGCTGCTCGCTGCCTTCTTCCTCTTCCTGCAGGCGCTGGTTCGCGGTTAAGGACCGTCAATAAATGTCAGAATAAAACACTCTGTTTCATGGTCGTGATGGTATTGTTTTGTGTGTTTTGAGGGAAATGTTTGTGCATCTGAACAGCTGATTTTATGTGTGATGAGCTGGTTTAGGATGTTGTTAAATACAGTGCTCCGTCTGTCTGTAATTGAGAAAGCTGATGTGTCTTTTTTTCTTTTTCAGCCTTCAGGCGTGGTTTATGATTAGTACATAGTAAAATGGCCATTCTCTCCCATGATAAAATATATCAAAGCTGAGCTTTTCTGATTGATTGATGCGCCGCGCTTTGAAAACTTTGCATGAAAACCAGACGCCCCTGACGCTCAAATTGCGTTCGGTCTGAACGCACAATTAGAGTAGGCCTGCGTATTCTTCTGGTTTCTGATTCTCAGGCTTAGTTTTATTATTTGATTTTTTTTTGTTGTTGAGGAATTTAATATGTTTTGTTAGTATGATAAATAAAAATGAGTAGATTTTTAGCACCTCTACTTTTTCATTTCCTGGCACCTGGTCGACATTGTACCTGCTAAAGAAAAAGTGCTAACTCAACAAGTACCCTAAACATACCAAGGAAATCCAGCAATTAACTAATAAGTTCATTCAAAACAGATTCACTGTGTAATAGAACACTAATCCAAAGTGACTTTCGTCGCTAACAGGGTTTCTTCCAGCATTGGCTATGTATTTAGCTCTATCTATCCTTCTCATCAACTGACCATCATTGCTGTTCCTGCTGAAGAAAAGCATCCCCACATTATGATGCTGCCACCACCACGTTTAATTGCGTTCAAGTTAATGTCCATTATTAATTTTCTAACACACAACATTTTGTAGTTTAATCTTGACCAAAGCACCTTTTTCTACATTGTGGTGTCCAAAAGTTTTGACAAGTTAAAGGTACTCACAGGTCACAAAGTCTTGCTGTTAATTAATAGTATTTTTTTATGGATGTCTTTGAACAATTCTTTTCTTGCCACTATTTTATAAAGGCCAGATTGGTGGAGTACACAACTAATGGTTGTCAGCAAAGTCTGTCATCTGAGTTGTGGATCTCTGCAACTCCTCAACAGTTACCATGGGCCCGTTGGCTGCTTCTGGTGGATGGCCATGACTTGTTAGGTTTTATCATATTGTTTTGGTCTTTGGACACTGGATTGAACAATTTTCCACAAGAAATGCATAAAATAGGAAAAAAAAAAATGTAAGGATGAAACATACAATATTGTGTTGGTCTCATCACATGAAGTCCTACTAAAACACATAAAGGTAATTGCAATATGAATGACATTACTACTGTGACCATTAAAATTATTCATACCCCTAGAATTGTTTTAAAAAATTGTTCTCCATTAATAGATATATTTCCATTAACTCTTTGTACTTGCATTGCTTGCCTTTCAATGTAGAATGAAAAATATTCTAAATCTGCCTCTGATAGTTAAAAGTTTATAGAACTAGGTATAATTCTTGGAACTTCAAGTCTAGCTCTCACACATTTTCTATGTTATTTCTCCTTACTGTGAGCAGATGCAGTGCAAGTAGGTGCGAAGCATTTATCACCCGACCAGAACCCCAGGGTGCAACATTTGATAAAGTCTGACCACAGCTTCTGAGAATATGGAGTAAGGACAGAAGCAACAAAGCATTTTAGTGCACATTGTCTGCCATCGACGGGGCCCCTGTGCTCCCACGCCCCCAGATGGAGGGAAATGTTTATCATCCGCTTGTAAAAATATTGTCCTTGAAAGAGATTTTCAAGTCTTTTTTTTTTACTCTTTCGTGAGTGTCACTCTTTGTGTTCGTATCCACAATCACAGTTCATTTCTCAGTGCAGATCAGAGACATAACACCACATTCAGTCAAAACCACTAAACCTGCATCGCCTATTTGTTCTGTGAGTAATTTAATAGTCAAAGAGGATTGCATGCTGCTTTTTCACTGTTTTCCTTGAGCAAAAGAACACATTTTTCATTTAAAAAGGATTTGTAATCACATCTAAAACATTATTTAAACTCTGGCAAAAACAAAAGTCATAAGTGTTCAAACATGTGTGACAGAGCCAAAACACCAGAGCTACTTTATGGTCTCTTGTGCCCACTTTAGACAGTTTTGCATGAAAACTTTAGCAATCTTGAGGACTGATACAAATAATAGTTTACTGTGCGTCAGCTTTGGAAAAAAATTGTGTTTGGGTATGATGGATGTGAGTGAGTGAGTGTGTGTTGGGGGGCGGTTGACAGAAAGAGAGAGCGAGAGCAGGTGCAATAACATGGAGGGTGGTAGGGAACATGAGGGCAGCCAAATACAACAACCGCAGGTCACCTGGGATCACAGGATAGCCGCTCTCCCACGCCTTTTCAAGCCAAACCACCCATGGACAGTTATTGAAACCTCCTGTGCAGGTCTGCAGCACCGGCCCACATGACCTTACGATACTGATGCAGCCTTGATGTCTTGAAAACCCACCGATTTGTAGTCGTTCCAGCTGCGGTGGAAGTCGATGGAGCCATTGCTTCGATGCTGCAGCACCGTCCATCCCCCACCTCTGGTCTTCATGTCACAATAAACCTATGAAAAAAAAGACAGTTAAAACCAGCTCTTATCTATCAGTCCTGTTAGAATAAACAGGCTGTAGTAGTATGTCAAAAGGCTTATACTTGAGAGTGCCAGCTTTATAGACACCTTTAGTCTCGCTTTGATATCTCAACTAAGAGAACTTGAGAAACAAATGCAAACTGACATTTTTTTTAATCTGAGCACACACATTTGCCAGAATCATTTTTGCTATTTTCCCAAGGACCCTGAACACTGATCCGTAGTCTGTTCTGTCTCAAACCAGACGGTGAGAGTAATTCCGATTTCGTCCAACAGCTGCTAACAGTACAGTGTGACTCTTTAGCAGCTAAAAGATAAATGTTTTCACAGATTGTTCTTTGGTGTTTGACAGATCTGAACAGATTCGAGCTTTTTAACCTACTTTCTGCAGTCTAGAAAACATAATACTGTTAGTCTTATCTTTTAGCATTATTATTTATATTTTTCTACTTCAACACATTCAGTGTTGTGCAAAATAATTTACACCCCTCAAATATTGCCACATTTACATTGTCACATTGTTATTTGATAGATTAATACAAGGTAGTACATAACTGTGAAGTGAAACAACAATGATACATTGTTTTATTTGTTTTTTCACAATAGCAATTTTAAAAGTGTAGAATGCATTCATATTTAGCCCACCTTAGTAAAAACTTTGTTGAACCACTTTTTACTGCTTTGCAACTACAGGTCTTTTGTCTCTACCAGTTTTGCACATTACATTTTCAAATCTTGCCACAGATTGACAATTGGATTTATGTCTGGAATTAGACAATTCTAACACATGAATATGTTTTTGTCTCAGCCATTCAGTTGTAGCTCTGGCAGTATGTTTAGTGCATCCTACAGGTTTTCCTAAACGATTGCGCTGTATTTCACTCTGTCATCAAATCAACTTTGACCAACCTGTGTCTCTGCTTAAGAAAAGTATCCCCACAGCATAATATTGCAGACACGTTTCACCATTGGGATACTGTGTTCAGGGTGATGTGCATTGTTTTGTTTTCCACCACACACAGGGTTTTGCATATAGGCCAAGAAGTTTAATGTTGGCCTCATATGAGCAGAACACCTTCTTCTACATGTCTGCTGTTTCCTACGTGGCTTGTGGCAAATTTCAAAGGGGACTCCTTGTGACTTTATGTATTTCTTTCAACAATGGTGTTCTTCTTTGTAGGGTGCCTGGCTATTAGTTTTTCTGTTAACTGAACTCCCAACCAGAGATGTGGATCACTGTAGCTTTTCCAGAGTTACCATGGGGCTCTTGACTGCTTCTCTGATTAATGGACTTTATTTCATTTATAGCTTACTTTCAAGGCCAATTGGTTTCCCAGATTTTTTGTTGTGAGGTAGCAGAGTAAGGAACGCTGAATACAAATACCCTGATTTTGAATATTTTCATTTGTAAATTCTGTGTTGTTGTTCCCCATCACAATTATGCACCACGTTTTGTATACAGTAAAAAAGTAATAAAATACACTGAAGTTTAAGGGCGAAGAATATTTTTGCAAGCCACTCTAAGCCTATTGAGAGCCAAGGGTATTTGTGACTAGACAGGCCTTTCAAAATCACGTGTTGCAAAACCAGAAGACTCACCGATTGTAATGTCATGAAGAGAATAATGTCATAAAAAAATAAAACACACCAAAGGCTGTCTGTTATTTGAGGGCTTCCATAAAAGCTTGAGGAAAATGAGGGGGGAACCCTCCATTTTGGGGTGTCACACAATGATATGACCCAGGTGGGGTGGAAAAACTAACATCCCAGTTTGTTCCCATATCCCAGGAGTGGGGGTGGGAGGTGGTTGGTTGAGGAAGAGGCTTTAGCGTTTTGGGTTACAGCAGACTGTTTTCCATCTTTCTTGGCGGCAGATTCTGCCAGATGGAGATGTGTTTGCAGGAAGAACTAGAAATGAATTGTACTTATTCATCTAGTGACAGATTTGGAATTCTAGACATGTTTCAGACATTTGAGGTATTCAGCTGGATGTCTTCCAACCACTGTACTGGAAATGAGATGACTGAGTGAGTTTCCCTTGTGGGTGGAAGATTAAATGTTTTTTTTATCACTTGGATCGGTTTTGATTAAACATGTATAATTAAATCAACAGACTTGGACAGTGTTTTTTTGTTTTTGTTTCTGAGCACTTTATTTGGATTCTTGTGCAGCGTTGTCACTTCAGGTCATGAATACAGTCAGCAGCAGTGGTGACTCGCGAACAATCTCCAGAATCTGAAATGCTGATCACAATCAATTAAAGAAAAGTGGATTTTTTTTTCTCTTTTTAATTAATTTGGGGTTGCATCTGGCATCAGAGTATTCAGGGCGCATTAGCAAAAATACGAACCTCTGTTTGGATGGCTTTCAAAATAAAATAAAAATAATTAATAAAAAATAAATAATAAAAATATTATTTAAATAGGGACCACACTGTTTAGCATTTCAAATCCTGACAGTTTTTGCACGAATACATACATGAAATGTATGTGAATTGACAAAGATAGTTTCAGAAAGCAATGAAATGCCCAAGGTAACTCTGAAGGCCTCTCTCCAGCCTGACAGACTGACATCATAATCTTCTAGCAGCCCTGCTTTGAAAGTTCTTGCATTTTCTATGCAGAACTATAGACTTGAGTTGCATCCTGCAACATATGTGATTGTTCAGAAATATTAAATGGGCATAGTTACTACACAGACAGATGCAGCAGTGGGAAAAAATATGAAGACTTCCCAGCAGTTTTACCCTTGAGTTCTTGAGAACAATTAAATGTTTTTCCTTCCACTCAGCTTTCAACTTTTGATTAATATGCTTGAATAAAGCATCTTGTGAGCAGCCAGCTTTTTTAGCAATGATGTGTTATGACTTATCCTTTTTGTGGATTGTGTAAGTGCCTGCTGAACAACTGTCAAGTCAGCAGTCCCATGATTGTGTTGGGCAGAATGTAAAATTTCTGTATTAAAAACAACTCTTTTTTTTTACACGTGTTGTCAATTATAAACGCTTAAAATACATGAGTTACTTTGTGTTTATCATCTATAACCAATATTATTTAAATTTTTTAAATTGAATTACTGAACAAATTAGTTTTTTTTATGATATTCTCATTTATTGAGATGCCCTTGAAAGTGGGTTAGAAAAATGAACAGATAGAGAACATTTTTTTTGATAAAAACAAATTATAATGAAATGCTTTATTCATAATTCCTTTGGTTTTAGTAAAAAGCTCACTGCTTAGTAAATAGGCCAATTTGTTTTTGCCCCATTTTATACAGCCACCCACCTTGCCAGGCACACAGGACCTGGAATGAAATTGAAATTGGCATAGATTGAAAGGAGCCTTGATTTAGGGAGGGTGGTTGAGGGGGTCGGGGGTGCTAACTTGTATCGGTGGAAAACTCACATTGGCCCTAGTTGGCAGGAAACACAAGGCACTAGTGCCTAACACCTGGTTGCCCACAGGAAATGAGGAGCAGGAACTGGGGAAAAAACATATGCAGAAAGAGATGGTGCCAACAGTAAACCAGACTAAAAGCAATGCATAACAAACTGCTGTTTCATGGCCATTATTATTTCTTTTTCTCTGTTTGTTTTTCCTCTTGTTAAGCTCTTAGAGAGAGAAAACAGTCTAAGACTGGTGGATGTGATTTACTGAAATGATAGCCTGCTGCTGGATGCCATGGTTGACTTAGCACAAGCCCGTTCCCTCAGATCAAAGGAGGCACCTCCTTGGCTTCTCTGACTTTACATTCAGCAGCACATACTACCTGCCCATGTCGCCAGCAGGGCATAAAATTCTTGTTGCTTATTATTTTTGCTCTCTGTAACACAGCATGGCATCTCTAGCTACCTCGGCACCAAAGCCTCTGCAAATTACCTTGAAATCATGGTATTTTTTTTTTCCTTACAGGATTTATTGATACCCTGTTGAATCCCACCATACAATATGTGTGTGTGTGTGTGTGTTTGGCTTACTGGCCTGTGAAGTTAATATAGAAAATAAAACTGGTTTCAGAACTGTAAACAGAGAGGCAAAAGGACAAGTCCTCTGAAAAAGTTTCATGTCACTGTTAGTCTGGTGATATTTGCAGAAAAAGGTCAATGACTTTGAACTTCTTTATCCCTGCAGCCAGGTGTTCTTGGTCTGACTTGTAGGTGACACAGTTGTCACCAACAAGGTTTCTCCAAGCAAGGCACAGTCAGATTGAAGACACAAATCAGACCTTTCTAAACAATGCAGATAATGAATTCTTTGTGCATCGTTTCCATTCAATGATTTAGACAGAGATGCATCTGTCTCTCATTCTTATATGTTGCTATGGACTCTCTTTGTAACATTGTCTTGACTTGTGGCAACAGTGATAAATCTTAGAATATTTATTAACGCTTTTGTTCTATATTCCTTTGTTTATTTTAGTTTTTCTTTATATGGGCCCTTAAAAAAACAATAATTTAGTTATCTACCACACAGTTTTTTCCATGTAGGCCAGAAAGTCTGGTGAACTGACTCCTTATAGCTTTCTTTCAAAAGTGACTTTCATCTGGCCACTCTTCTATAAAGGTTAGACACAACTAATAACTGTAAAGTCAACAGATTCTTCCGAGGACAGCTGATTACACTAGATTCTGTTAAGGTGGATAAATGTTAAGTGGGCTGAATCCAAGTACATGCCACATTTGTATTTGTAAAACATTTGTAACCATGTCTCCTTTTAATTCAACTTTACAATCAGGCTTGACTTAGTCCATGTGTTGGTCCATGTAAAATGACCAAAAATATAGGTTTGTGATTGAATGTCACAAAATCAAAGGGTATGACTAGTTTTGACTAGTTTTGGTAGGCAGTATAGTTGAGAAAATCTAAATGCAAATCAGGTGAAGGTTGTATAAAACAGTTTAAGGCTTACAGGATGAAAGCATTTCTACCTTTACATCCTGGGTGGAGTTGTGCAAGTGTATGCTGTATAATCCGCTCTCTTTCACTCCTGACCGCAGAATCTCTGCACAGTCCCTGAAAGTACGTCTCTCCGTCTTGGGCATATTGGAGATTTCTGCAGAAACACAGAAGCACATGTTGACAGAATGATAACTTAAGGCTTTACACACAGACTCGCATGGCATACAGTGTATGATCTGACTGCCTAAAGCAGTTGAAGTCTGCTGAGTGTATTTCAAATTGGAATTACACTGCCAATTTACCTACATGACAAATCCTAACTCCTATATATATATATATATATATATAATCATTATAAGTTGGTTCCACTTCACAATTTTAAAACATTTTTTACAAATTAAAAAACTGAAAAGTGTGGTGTGCAAAAGTATTCAGCCTGCTTTACTCTGAGTGCAACCAATTGCCTTCAGAAGTTGCCTGATGATTGCTAATGACTAAATAATACAGCTACTCTGTGACAGCCTCAGAGGTTGGTTAGGAGTATATCGGGGAGCAAACAGTATCATGAAGTCCAAGAAACACACCAGACAGGTCAGGGATAAAGTTGTGGAGACGTTTAAAGCGGCCTTTGGCTAGCAAAAGATTTCCCAAGCTTTGAACATCTCACGGACCACTGTTCAATCGATCATCCGGAAATGGAAAGTATATAGCACAACTTTAACCTACCAAGACAAGGCCGTCCACCTAAACTTACTGGCCGAACAAGGAGAGCACTGATCAGAGATGCAGCCAAGAGGCCCATGGTGACTTTGGACAAACTGCAGAGATCCACAGCTCAGGTGGGGTAATCTGTCCATAGGACAACTATTAATCGTGCACTGCACAAATGTGGTCTATGAAAGAGAGGCAAGAAGAAAGCCATTGTTAAAAGAAAACCATAGAAGTCCCGTTTGCAGTTTGCCAGAAGCCATGTTGGGGACACAGCAAACATGTGGATGAAGGTGCTTTGGTCAGATGAGACCACAATTGTACTTTTTGACCAAAATGCAAAACGCTATGTGTGAGAACTAACACTGCACATCACTCTGAACACCATCCCCACCGTCAAATATGGTGGTGGCAGCACCATGTTTTGACGGTGCTTCTCTTCAGCAGGGACAGGGAAGGTGGTCAGACTTGATTGGAAGATGGATGGAGCCAAATACAGGGCAGTCCTGGAAGAAAACCTGTTGGAGTCTCCAAAAGACTTGAGACTGGGGCGGAGGTTGACCTTTCAGCAGGACAACGACCCTAAACATAAAGCCAGGGCAACAATGGAAGGGTTTTAAACAAAACATATTAATGTGTTAAAAAGGCCCATTCAAAGTCCAGACCTAAATCCAGTTTTTTATTTGTAAAAAAAAAAAGAAGAAATTATGTATAATTTATGTTGCGCTTCACAATTATATACCACTTTGTGTTGGTCTTCCACATAAAATTCCAATAAAATATACTACTTATGTTTGGGGTCGTAATGTGACAATATGTTGAAAAGTTCAAGGGTATGAATACTTTTACAAGCCTCTGTATATATATATAGATATATATAGATACAGGGGTTGGACAATAAAACTGAAACACCTGGTTTTAGACCACAATCATTTATTAGTATGGTGTAGGGCCTCCTTTTGCGGCCAATACAGCGTCAATTCATCTTGGGAATGACATATACAAGTCCTGCACAGTGGTCAGAGGGATTTTAAGCCATTCTTCTTGCAGGATAGTGGCCAGGTCACTACGTGATACTGGTGGAGGAAAATGTTTCCTGACTTGCTCCTCCAAAACACCCCACAGTGGCTCAATAATATTTAGATCTGGTGACTGTGCAGGCCATGGGAGATGTTCAACTTCACTTTCATGTTCATCAAACCAATCTTTCACCAGTCTTGCTGTGTGTATTGGTGCATTGTCATCCTGATACACGGCACCGCCTTCAGGATACAATGTTTGAACCATTGGATGCACATGGTCCTCAAGAATGGTTCGGTAGTCTTGGAAGTGACGCGCCCATCTAGCACAAGTATTGGGCCAAGGGAATGCCATGATTATGGCAGCCCAAGTCATCACTGATCCACCCCCATGCTTCACTTTGGGCATGCAACAGTCTGGGTGCTACGCTTCTTGGGGCTTCTCCACACCGTAAGTCTCCCGGATGTGGGGAAAACAGTAAAGGTGGACTCATCAGAGAACAATACATGTTTTCACATTGTCCACAGCCCAAGATTTGCGCTCCTTGCACCATTGAAAACCGACGTTTGGCATTGGCATGAGTGACCAAAAGGGTTTTGGCTATAGCAGCCCGGCCGTGTATATTGACCCTGTGGAGCTCCCGACGGACAATTCTGGTGGAAACAGGAGAGTTGAGGTGCACATTTAATTCTGCCGTGATTTGGGCAGCCGTGGTTTTATGTTTTTTGGATACAATCCGGGTTAGCACCCAAACATCCCTTTCAGACAGCTTCCTCTTGCATCCACAGTTAATCCTGTTGGATGTGGTTTGTCCTTCTTGGTGGTATGCTGACATTACCCTGGATACCGTGGCTCTTGATACATCACAAAGACTTGCTGTCTTGGTCACAGATGCGCCAGCAAGACGTGGACCAACAATTTGTCCTCTTTTGAACTCTGGTATGTCACGCATAATGTTGTGTGCATTTCAATATTTTGAGCAAAACTGTGCTCTTACCCTGCTAATTGAACCTTCACACTCTGCTCTTACTGCTGCAATGTGCAATCAATAAAGACTGGCTACCAGGCTGGTCAAATTTAGCCATGAAACCTCCCACACTAAAATGACAGGTGTTTCAGTTTCATTGTCCAACCCCTGTATATATATATATAAATCACCTTTTTTTGTCTATATTTGTATCTATTAATTAAAATGTCTGTTTGTGGGCATAATGTGCTGATCCAAACATAGTAGACCCACAAATCCTTACCATTGCATTGACTGACTTTTGTCAGCAGCTGCTCAACGGTGTCTGTCAGCCTTTCCTGCTGTCTCTGCAGTGCAGTACTGTTGAGCATTGAGCTTCCAAGTTCACCCTGGAGCTGACTGACCACGTGACTCTGCCTTTCCAAAACATCTTGAAGCTGTTGCTTTTCACCCTGCAAGTCCTGCAGCTCCTTCCCATAGCGTGCCTCCAGTGCTAAAAGCCTTTGTTCTAAAAAGCTGAAGAAGTAGATCTAGGTCAATTTTGCAAAGTATCCTCATAAAATGCAAATTGCAATGAATAATAAAAGTGAGCGCAGGTGCATAA
Organism: Crenichthys baileyi; assembly: GCA_036173005.1. NCBI lineage: Eukaryota > Metazoa > Chordata > Actinopteri > Cyprinodontiformes > Goodeidae > Crenichthys > Crenichthys baileyi. The sequence continues at coordinate 44,504 of JAHHUM010003079.1, forward strand.
TCAGTCCATTTGTCATTTACCTTTCAAAGCAGATATTGCACAGAATTACACATTTACATGAGGATGACTAATAGACATCAGCACAACCGTCTCACTGGGCTAACATCATATAAACACCTGTACCACAGCAGTGCTCACAGATGGCCCAGCATGCTAAAATGCTCAATCATGGCCTGAAGGAAACGACCTGACAGCATCTATGTGCATGTGTGTGTGTGTGTGTGTGGGTGGGTGTGTGTATCTTTTTTGTGTTTTTGTGTCTGCAGGAGCGGCTCACCCTAGCTAAATGAAGATCATAAATCCCTACAGTTTGATCTTTATGGCTTTGACTAATGACTCTGCAACAGTTATTTATTGAAACAATTCAACCACCCAGATAGAACAAGCTACTTCGATGCTTCCTTCGCACAGTGACTATACTCCACATGGATCCACAGTCTCTCACTTTAGCCAGCTGCCCAGTATATGGTGGTGCCGGAGGATCGATCCAAATCAATTTTCGCATTTCTTCCAATTTATATTTGCTTTGTGGGGAAATATTAGAGGTAAATCAAGCTCATAAATTGTTCACTGCTGTGTGCATTGACGTTTGAGGATCAGTTTCTCTGTAGAGCATGGCATAAAACCAGAACAGAAATGTTTTAACAGTTCGGGGAGTTGACAGTATAAACATGTCATTTTTGGATTGCATTGCACCCTGTGCTATTAGAATTTTCTGCTTATGACATTCTGCTATTTGTTATTGTTATTTTAATATGCAAAGTATACACTGCTGGCCGCCTGCTCTCCAACCCCCTGCAGTGGAGCTTGCTTCCTGCCAATAGTATTTCATATGTAATGCCTAAGAAAACAAACACATCTCTGTGCCCATTTTTAGCTTGGCAGCAGATCAGAAACTTCCTCGGTGCCCTGAAGCCCCAGCAGTGGTGGCTTTCAGCAATTATAGTTGCTTTTTTTTTTTATTCCACAGCTACCTGTGCCACTTGTTTCACAAGGATGTATTAATTTGTTTAGATATTAGTGCCATGTTACCGAGAGCAAAGGACGAGGACTAAAAGGGCACAGCAGAGTTATGGAAGATGGAATGTGTAACAGGTGCCGAACCCAGGGTACTGTGATCCCCCTTGGCCCCATTGAACAGATGGATGGAATGATGAACATGCAGATACAAAAAGTGAAAAATATTTGCAGCCTTTCACACTGTCTAAACAGTTTTCAAAGAGAGGTGCACAGGAGACATCTTAATCAGACGCCCTAACCACATCTACAGCGACTTGGAGATTCCTCAGATGACTGAGCTAATCACCCTATCCCTAAGGCTTAGCATAGCCACCCCACAGAGGATGCTTACTTTTGATTCTTGTATCTGGGATCTTCTTTCTGTCAGCATCATAACAATAGGGGAGGATTAGAATATACACATAAATTCAAGGAACTGCACTTAAATGTTCTAAGGTATTTGAATACACCAATGATCTTGGGGGCTATGCGGTCCAGAACTTTGGTCCCTTTTAGGTTCTATGATGACAAACCTCAGGGGAGGGGTCACACTATAAGCAATTTCAAAAACCTCACCTGGGTTTAGGATGCTGGGTAACGAGAGGCGAAGAGTGTTGGTGGGAGCACCTAGTGGTGCTCCTAGGAGCACCTTGGCTCCTAGGACTAAACTAGGTTCAGCCAGAAAGGTAAAAGGAAACCTTTACCACCTGCAGGGAGAAAAGTTCTGGGTGTGTGCCAGATGGCAATGTTTTGGGTATGCTGATTCCTAGCATCATCAACTTTTCAGACTTGGAAAGTCACTTCCATATGAGGTCCATTCTTGCAATATTTGCATAGCATTTACATGTGTTCTGTAAAAGAAGGCATGTTCTTTTACAGAACATGTAAAAGAACTTGCCCAACAGATTTACTTTCACAAGTGGAGCATTACAGCTAATGCTTTAAAGCTCTGCTTGATATTCATAAAAAGAAACTTTATTAGAAACTGTTTTGGGATTATTTCAATTGTTAGGAAGACAGAAATGGAAAGGAAAAAAAAACGAAGGACGAAAGAGAGAAAGGGGGACAAAGAGGAAAAGGGGAGAGAAGAAGAATACAATGGAGGAAAGAAAGAAGGATGAAGAGAATACAAGATAACACCCTGCATGCTTCTACACCTGCAGAAATGTTCGTGTTACCAGCCTTTTAACCGAAAGGTGCACGGTACTTATGAATGCAAGATGTATTTAGTGGTAAATGCGGCTCAATATAGAACATTTGTGTATCTGTTAACACCTGAATCTAAACACCTGTGGGTCTGAGTGTGAGCGCGCATGTGCATATAAGGTTTCTCCATAAAAATATGCAATAGTGAGTGTGAGGAGCCACAGACCAGGCCCCCTGGACCCGGGACAGATACAGAGGAGATCCTAGCCACAGAGTGTCTAAGTTGCACAATAAAATCTGGGCACAGGCTGCCATGGGACCATAAAGATTGGGTTCCCTCGCGGCAACCCAATGAGGCACCTGCACCCCAAGGCCCTACATGAGTGGTAGTGTGATGACGTGGACGGAGGGAGGTGTCAGGGGATGGGGGGTAAAATGCTGGGGGGCAAAATGCTCTCCCAGGGAGCCAGCTCCCCGGATGACCCCAATAGGCATCCCCGTTCACCGAGTTCCAACAAGGGACGGAGGCACAGGCAGGCACATCCATCGGGCGAAAGTGCTAGGGACAGATACCAGGCCCCGAAAACTGGCCGAAAACCAGGACGAACAATACCCCCCCACCCCCACCCAACATGCCCAACCACCCCCGACATGCCCAACCACCCCCAAGCCACGGGGCAGAAAACGTAGCAGTACAAAACAAGGAGGCCAGAGCCGCCATGCACAGGACCACCACCCCGACACCACAGCACGCCAAACAGCAGAGGACAGTACAAAGTAATGAGCACCCAAAGCGGAAGCCATGCACAAAGCCCACACCATGCAATAGATATTCGGAAAATACCGGGTCGTTTTGCATCTGGTTTCAAACCTTCGCTTAGTCTGGCGGTTCTTCTGCTTTATGTGGAGAGCATGGGAAATCTCCAACACCAACTTAAAATGCTGTGCAAATCTGTCAAGATCATATTTTCTCCTCTGAGATGCGCGTTGTGTATTCACGTAAGCGGCTTCTATCGGTGAAGCATGTTATCTTTCAAAACCAATCACATATATATAGAATATCGATGATGTATTACAGATACTTCCAGTTCCCACGGTCCCCGAATGCAACAGCTGGGAATTTGTTGTTCAGCCACTGTGTTTGAGCTGTCAGTCATGATTCCGCACCCCCGTGATCTAAGGCCCCGCCCCCCACGCCCCCAAAAATCTTGAATCTGAATAGTAGTTTTGAACTTTTTTTTTCCAGTTTCACATTTGTTTTTTTTTTCAGTTGCAAAACTTTTTTTCCAGTTTTCACATTTTTTTTGGGGAGGTTCAAAATAATTTTTGAGGTTGAAATGTTTTTCTTTTGAACAAACTTTTATTTTTCAGGTTCAAATGTTTTTCTTTTGAACAAACTTTTATTTTTCAGGTTTAATTTTTTTTCTTTTGAACAAACTTTTATTTTTCAGGTTCAAATTTTTTTCGTTTCAACAAACTTTTACTTTTCAGGTTCAAATTTTTTTCGTTTCAACAAACTTTTATTTTTCAGGTTCAAATTTTTTTCGTTTCAGCAAACTTTTACTTTTCAGGTTCAAATTTTTTTCGTTTCAACAAACTTTATGGCCCCATAGTTCTCAGCTGTTAGCGAAGCAAGTTGTTCCTGGCTAAACTCCAGAGACTCCCTCAGAGCTTGAAATTCCCTGTGGAGAACTTCCACCAGGGAGAGAAGAGCATCCAGGCTGGTTAGCTTCTTGTTGATAGAGTCCAGGACATCAGCATAGCTTTTCTCTGGGGAGACAGTGGAGGTGCTGGCTGAGCAATCTGAACGGGTGCGTTTTGATGTTGGTGTGGCCATGGTTGGAGATTTTTGTGGCTTGCCCAATACAATGTTATCAAAACATTCGTCCACGTAGCTCTCCAGGCTGTCCAAGGTTTCATCGTCCAGTTTGTTTTATTGAAAAAATATGAGACAGTGGTTAGTATTTTACACGTTTATGTGTTCGGCTTGAATTTATTGGCTTGTTTTATCTGAGTTTTGTCGTGTTTGTTTACCAGTATACCGCCATATTACTTACGCACAACTCTCGCGAGATTTCAGCAGGTCATCTTCCAAATGAACAGTATTTTCTAAATGTAACAGTATTTTCCTGTTACATTTAATAAAGCTGTCAAGAATGCAAAGGTTTCCAGACAATAAAGGCCAAAAACAGGTTGCCCAAAATGTCTGACCTCCTATTTTATTTCTTAGTTGTAACATTTGCGCAACAGAATTTCTTAAAATGTTTTAAAGCTTGGTTGTAGTCAGACAGCATATCTTCATTTGCCATTGAAATAGTTGCTTGTGAGCAGTAGATATGTAGTAAACGTACAGCCCAACTGTACAACTTGACGTTTTTAAACAGATACAACACAATCACACCTAACACACCACCTACAATGTTTCCAATCTAAACACATATCCCTCAAATACATTTATTTTGTAATTGTTTCATAAACTTCCAAGAAATTAAAGACAGTGGGGACATTTAATAAAGGCTTTGCTTTTTTTGTTTTTTTCCCCAGGGTCTTCTTAGAACACCTTGAAGGTGTTTACAGTTCACCAATTATGTTTCTGCTTGACCTCTCAAGGTAAAGTTTTTTATTCAATATTGTATATTTTTGGTATTGGTGTTTTCTTTAGCTCATTGAAAGAAAAAGGCTGAAAAATGCCACCAATACCAACAGCTAAAGCCAACAAGTACATAGAAAAAATACCAGGCTTGAGTACATGGGTGTTTTTAGGGAAGTGAAGAACCTTAGTAGCCATTGCAATAAAAACACTGCATGACCTGGTGTTCCACCAAACTTACCCTGTGATTAACCTTTAGCCAAAGCAGTCTTGAAGCATTTAAGCTAACGTCATAAGCAGGGGTGAAAGTAGTTTTAAAATCTTGCCGGTACTTAGGGGCGGAGCACTTAGGGGCGGAGCTAGAGGGGGGAATGGGGATATATACAGGGGTTGGACAATGAAACTGAAACACCTGGTTTTAGATCACAATAATTTATTAGTATGGTGTAGGGCCTCCTTTTGCGGCCAATACAGCGTCAATTCATCTTGGGAATGACAGATACAAGTCCTGCACAGTGGTCAGAGGGATTTTAAGCCATCCGTCTTGCAGGATAGTGGCCAGGTCACTACATGATACTGGTGGAGGAAAACGTTTCCTGACTTGCTCCTCCAAAAACACCCCAAAGTGGCTCAATAATATTTAGATCTGGTGACTGTGCAGGCCATGGGGATGTTCAACTTCACTTTCATGTTCATCAAACCAATCTTTCACCAGTCTTGCTGTGTGTATTGGTGCATTGTCATCCTGATACACGGCACCGCCTTCAGGATACAATGTTTGAACCATTGGATGCACATGGTCCTCAAGAATGGTTCGGTAGTCCTTGGCAGTGATGCGCCCATCTAGCACAAGTATTGGGCCAAGGGAATGCCATGATATGGCAGCCCAAACCATCACTGATCCACCCCCATGCTTCACTTTGGGCATACAACAGTCTGGGTGGTACGCTTCTTTGGGGCTTCTCTACACCGTAACTCTCCCGGATGTGGGGAAAACAGTAAAGGTGGAGTCATCAGAGAACAATACATGTTTCACATTGTCCACAGCCAATATTTGCGCTCCTTGCCACCTTGAAAGCAACGTTTGGCATTGGCATGAGTGACCAAAAGGGTTTGGCTATAGCAGCCTGGCCGTGTATATTGACCCTCTGGAGCTCCTGACGGACAGTTCTGGTGGAAAAACAGGAGAGTTGAGGTGCACATTAATTCTCCCGTGATTTGGGCAGCCGTTGGTTTTATGTTTTTTGGATACAATCCGGGTTAGCACCCCGAACATCCCTTTCAGACAGCTTCCTCTTGCGTCCACAGTTAATCCTGTTGGATGTGGTTCGCCTTCTTGGGGGTATGCTGACATTGACCCTGGATACCCTGGCTCTTTAATACATCACAAAGACTTGCTGTCTTGGTCACAGATGCGCCAGCAAGACGTGGACCAACAATTTGTCCTCTTTTGAACTCTGGTATGTCACCATAATGTTGTGTTGCATTTCAATATTTTGAGCAAAACTGTGCTCTTACCCTGCTAATTGAACCTTCACACTCTGCTCTTACTGGTGCAATGTGCAATCAATGAAGACTGGCTACCAGGCTGGTCCAATTTAGCCATGAAACCTCCCACACTAAAATAACAGGTGTTTCAGTTTCATTGTCCAACCCCTGTATATATATATATATATATATATAATGTGTGTGTGTTAATTGTTACTCTCATCTGTGGCCCCCTCGAGATCTCTGTCTCTCTCTCTCAGCAAAGTCCAAACTCAAACTAATTAAAACGTATTAATATTTTACTTTACTGTAGACTGTCTGTATAAGGCAGAAATTAGAATCACTTGACAGTGTAGAATATATATATACATTTCAATTGTTAAAGAACTGCCATGTATGAAACAATGATAAACCATTTTCTGATGCATAACGTTTCATCTTCAGTTTCCGTCTTTTCTTTTGAACAAAGAAGTTATTGTTCTCTGCATTGTGGTCAAGTTTTGATTTCATTTAAATAAAAAATTTGACAGTTCGGTTGTTTTCATGGCTTTTTATTCAAAAGTCTGTAGATGGTATGTGATTTATTGTTCGTCCTGTCCTAATGCAAGCGGCGGTTTTTATGTCTGTGCACCACCTGTGTAAAATTTCTCAGTTCATTAAATCGAACGCAGCGATCTCCTTGGCAACCGTTCTGTTTTGGAGGTAAGCGCGCATGCGCTCTCGTGTAGTGTATGTGAAATCTCTGGTCATAAGCGATGTTTTCGAGCTGTACTGTGTTGTTGTAATTCAGCAAAATAACATGAAACACAACTAGTTACTCTCCCTTTGCTTTTAACCGGGGTATTTAGCAGTGAGCAGACAGACATTAAACGTAGCGGTGCTCGTTTTAAACGCTGGCCGTTCATAAAAGCCTCGAGCTCCGAGGGAAGAGAAGCAAAGCAAGAGCATTGAGGCTCCAGCATAGCAGAACAGTTCCAAAACTATTTGGAATGAGGGTTAAAAAGCTATATTTATAAACAGATTAAGTCGTGTTGTAGACTGCCTATTGGTAGCGGATCTGTTCTTCTTTGTGTGCTCGTGAGTTTTTGCAGCCGTAACTGGTTCTGGATGACGGCTTCGTAGCAGACAGCCGTTCTTCCCTCTTCCCGCTACTGCGTACCGGCGCAGAATCTTTTAGTGGTACGCAGTACCGGACCGTACCGGCTCACTTTCACCCCTGGTCATAAGTCTAAAGAAGACGTGCCTGTACTCACACACAAGAACACTTAGCTGCGCTTTCTTTTTGCTCACCTGTTTTTATCACTGAGACGTGAGATTTCTTGAGTCTGTAGGATAATGTGTTTCTCCAGGCGGTTCGTAAAGAGCGAGTATTCAAGCAGCTGGATCTCCAGGCGGCTTGTCTGATTTAACACCTATAGATTGACAGAAAGTAAAAACATCAGCCAATCACACCTCGCAAAGATAAAGGAATAAAGGAAGGGGATGCTGGGCAGCGAATTCCTTTAAAAAGATAAACAGCCTCGTACAACACATCACAAATCCTATAATTTGTCTCCTCTGATCTTGTAATCAAAACATGAATAAGACTGATCTCATATGTCACGTTTTGAAGTTGCAGATGAAACACAGAATGGAACAAAGCAGCTTGAATATTTGTACAGGTGGCAGTTTTATATCAACTATGATAAGAGAAAATGAGAGGCAAAACAGCCCAATCTGTAAAATGAGAGGCAAAACAGCCCAATCTGTAATAACAAGTCACATCTGTGTTGTGCTACTGAGCTTTATGTTTTAATTGGCTTATTGTCAGTCACTACTTGCAGCTCATTGTGTCAATCAGAGTCTGTGGAACCAAATACCAGCTGTTTAAAAGCGGCTGCCGACACCTTTGGGCACGGCTTTCCAGCAGGTTACATCTGATTTCCATTTAATTAGATATTCCGAAAAGTGCTTTCGCAGAGAGATAATTTGTTTTTGTTCTAGCTTGACCCATTCTATTTTTTACTTGACTTGGCTAAAAACAAGTTACCCCAGGTCAACCTCAGTCCCCCTTCCTAACTCACTCACCTGGGTCTCAACATCTGTCAGTTTGCGAGTCTGCTCTGCCGATTGGCTGAGGAGGTTGGTTCCCATCTGCAGCATGGCGGCTGTCTGGGTGTGTACTGTTGATCTCTTTATTTCCTCCACACCAGAGCGCACATTCTCCTGGATGAAGTTTTCCAGCTATATAGACAAAAACAAAGCAATATATACATAGATATTATTTTGCATCACAGCTTAATGGTAGGTAAAGGAACCAACCATCGATATGTTTTTTTCTTCACTCAATCATCTTCAGGTCTGTGGTGTTATTGGAAAATTTGGGGATTTTAGGGAACGAACTTGGTGTTCTCTTTACATTGCCTTGCAAAGAATTCCTAGCTCTTGAGGTTTTTTACATTTTGTTACATTACAACCCAAAAACATCAGTAGAAATATTGTAAAGACCTTGGAAAGATTATTTAACAATCAAAATCATGAATACTAAAGAATACACCAGACAGGTCAGGTCAGGGATAAAGTTGTGAAGAGTTTTTCCTAACTGGCAATCTATTAAGACAAGGCCATTAAACTAAACTGAAAAGAAGGGTACGAATCAGAAAAGCAACAAAGATACTGATTGTAACTCTGAAGGAACTGCAAAGATCCACAGCTCAGCTGGGAGAGTTTTTTGATTGCACAAATATTAGTCATGCTTAAATCTTGCCTTTTAGTAAGAGTAGCAAAAAGAAAGGCATTGAAAGAAAGTCATAAAGTCATGTTGGGGGTAAAGCAAATATGTGGAAGAAGGTGATCTGGTAAGATGAGACCAAAATGAAAATTTTTGCTTTTTTTATGCAAAAAGCAATGTGTTTCAGAAAACTAATTCTGCTCATTCCCCTGAAAGCACCATGTCCATAGTGAAGCATTGTAGTGGTAGTATCATGCTGTGGGGATGCTTTTCTTCAGCAAGACTGAGAAACATATCAGAAGTCAATCAGAAAATGGATAGAGCTAAACACAGCACAATTCAAGAGGAAAACGTTTTAGACTGCAAACCACTTCAGACTAGGGCAGTGGAACACATTGTAGGAGGCCGCAGAAGATAATATGTGAAAAAGTTCAAAGGATATGAATAATTTGCTGTGTCTCTTTGTCTGCTTGTCTTGTAAAACGTATCTAAATAAATGGTGGAATATCTTTTATGAAGGCAAAAACAACATTTATCATTGTATTTTTTTGAATTTTATTTATTTTTTTCTCTCTAACCCCCAGTCGGTCGTGGCAGATGGCCGCTCACACTGAGCCTGGTTCCGCTGGAGGTTTCTTTCTGTTAAAAGGGAGTTTTTCCTCTCCACTGTTGCTACATGCATGCTCAGTATGAGGGATTGCTGCAAAGTCAACGCCAGTGACTGTCCACTGTCTCTACATGCTCATCCAGGAGGAGTGAATGCTGCAAGTCACTGACTGGATGCAATCTGCTGGGTTTCCTTAGATAGAAAAACTTTTTATCCAATTTGAATAAATAACAGAATCTGACTGCACTGTTCAATGTTTAAGACTAATTGGAATGTATGTACCTGACTTTTGTGAAGTGCCTTGAGACGACATGTGTTGTGAATTGGCGCTATATAAATAAACTGAATTGAATTGAATTGAATTGAATTTTATCTAATGGAGTTTAATCTAACTCAAGTATATTGCTTTTCTTAATAATATCATATTTAGCATTAAAGTATAGATCAAACTCTAGTTTTCTAGCAGTAAATTATTAAATTTTGTTTGTAACAAAGCAAAGTACCCTATTGAACTGGAGAGCATAAATATTTATAGCTCTTTTAGGGGAAAGAGATCATACTTTACTCATTAAACTGCACACTGGAAAATGAAGTCTCAAAGGAGAAAGCACTCAATATCATCCAGCTAATGAGTTGCTGTCCACAAAATTTTTGTAGAATTCAAATCAGAGTATAATTATTTGTTTGGTGTTATTTTAAACATTAGAAAATCTAGCCTAGAGAAATTGGGTTATAATAATATATGAGACTTCAATAGGAATTGTTTTTTTTTCAGGTTTTTTTAATGTAATAGAAAGATAACCTGATGCAAGTGCGCCAATAGAAATATCTGCGGTTTAGCTTTTTGAGTTGTGCTGATTTTCTCTCTTTCTCAATTAGATGCTTTTTAAACTTTCACCCCATTTTAAATTGTCTCATTTTGCTCTTGTCAGTAATCATATCTTACATTAAGCTAGTTTAGGACAACTTAGACTGCAGGGGGAAAAATCTGTTCACAACAAAGCATCTGAAGAGATTACTTAATGGATTAAGGCCATCTCTACCAGAAAAGCAAAACTCCTTGAATTATAATCATACTTACGAATTCAAGCCGCTGTCAGCCGCTCGTCCAAGTCTCTGCATTACAGCCTTTGTGCTGGAACTCAATCCGGAGGTCTTGATAGGCTTCATCCCCAACCCTTGCCAGTTGCATTAATTGAAGCTCTATCACGGGCTGCACAATGTGACCAGATAAAGCACTTTTGGGATGCACTGTAATTCATTTTTACTATGTCTAACAGGGTCAGGAGAGGGATCAGTGCTGAGAAAATCTTAGGAGTTGGATCATGAGATATCTTAATTACTGAGTGAACAGCTGCACTTTCTGTCTGTTATAATTACAAAAGACAGAAACATATCTGCTGGGTGTTATGGTGTATGACAGTGATTAATGGTAGCCAATTAAGATGGATGTGACACGACTGAAAATTGCTGATTTAACACATTGATTTTTCACTATTTCTACAGAGGGTTGGCAATTTAATTGCTAACTTTTATCAAAAAAATGAATGCATTCACATAAAGTTTTTATATGTTTCACTAACCCCCCAAAACCTTTGGCATTTGGTGAATTATTGCAGCTTGCATTTGCAAATGTATTGGCAGCAAACTGATTTGTTTATACATTTGTTATTACCTTTACTTTTCAATCCATTTATCTATGTCTGCATCAAGTTAATTACAATCAGGGCCACAGGGACTACAGCTTATCATAAAAGTCAAGATGTAGGGAGCACCGTGGATAGTTTACCAGTCCACCACAAGCCAACACCAAAAGTAAGTGGACTGAACTTGTGGAGCAAATTTCTAATTTCCTTAACAACTCAAAGCACTTTTACATCGCATTCACACATTCATACACCAAAACAAAGGCAGCCTGGAAACACTTCAACACGTGGCAGAGAGAAGCTGGAATCGACCAATCTTTTGATTGTCAGACAAATAGGACTTCAATATTCAACCAAAATAAACATGATACAGTTATGTGTGCTCACACCTAATGCAAATATAAAGTCTCCAGTAGACCAACATGCATCGTTCTGGGCTGTGGCAGAAAACTGGACTACCTTGAGAAACACCTATGAATGCACAGGAGGAACCTGAACAAAATGAAACATCCAGTCAAAATTTCAGGATGCAGTATTAACCACCAAACCAGCACACAGTCCCCTTCACTTAACCCTCTATGAAAAATCTGGAGATTATCCTTTTATGGCCAAAGGTTTTATTGTAAATTTAATTTATTTTAGTACCTATCTCCTATCTCCAGCAGTCAGTGGACAAAAAAGCAGGATACATCCTGGACAGTTCAGAAGTTCATGAAAGGGAAACGCAGATACAAACAGGACAAAAACTATGAACATGGGTGATGACCATTCCAACCATTCCTAATCTTGCAGCTTTGTAGTTTCTGGTGATGTCATTCTTCACATTTTTAGGTACAAAATAGAGTTGTCTTTTCTTACAAACCAATTCTGACCCACCCTGAATGTTTCGTACTCATTTTGACAACCATGCTTTAAAAATTACTTGTAGATCAATGTAAGGAAATGTTACTATGTGACTCCAGTTAATGTTGTCTCCCTGGAGAAGCTTTGTGCTGTTTCGATCAGATGTCAAAATCTTGTATATCACTACTGCAGTCTACTGGCCCAAACAATAATCAGAACCAAAATACATGTAAATAGGGTGTAAAACAAGTGTGTAGAAAATAATATAATATTAAATAACAGACTAAAGCATTATATGACTGCATCTTACTCTATAGCTGTTTACATGCACAAAATTTCACGATAGGATTGGAATGTATTTAAAATAAAAACAAAAAAATAATCGGATTGCACAGCTTATATGGGCACACAATCAATCAATCCAATCATGAAGTGCATTTATATGCACATGACTTTATTCAGAATAGAACCACTGAAATGCGCAGTTATTAAATTTCCCTAAAAAAAAAACAGAAGAAGAACTTTCGTCTTTGCTTAATAACAAAAAAATAGCAAACAAAGCAGTAGTGCACCAATTTGCTTGTATTCTGAGTGCCCAGAATGGAATCACACCAGGTTCTAATCACGGTTGAGACGTTATTGAACTCCCTAATTAAGCTACAACCTAAGCCACACACGCTACTGGTCTATCCGCATTACGGGATGAGAGAGCGGAACGAAATAACCATTCTTAAAAGTTAAAAGTGATGCCTCAAACTTTAGCGCTGCTGGCCCTCCCTCCACCAAAGACCAGAAACCAGTGGATGAAAGTAAGAAGTAAAGACTGGTGGGAGTGGGTGGTGTCATGGAGTTCACTGATCAGGAGTGGAAGCAAATTTTTTTATTTGGTTGACTGTCCGATGTATTCTGACCTCCTCCAGATTTTCACGAACTTTCATGAGTCTAAATAATTCTGTTTTCCTAGACTTTCCACCATCAAGGCGTTCAATAATTTTGAGCTCTTTTGAAGTTTCTAATAGATAAGTTGTGTCGCGCACGGACCAGTTTTGCTTCCCCGACATAGCTAGCTGTGTGTGTAGCTTTTCGTCTAGCCACTCAAAGCGAAAAATACGTCACCTTAACGTGGGGCACACATGTGCACTCAGGTCAGCTTGCCAACAACAGATGCTGTAATTCACAACATGTTACTGTGAAGTGTCCTCTTTGCAGCCTGGATAATAACTGTACACAGTAAATTTGTGTCCATATTACATACATTACAGTATATTTAAGAAGGTTCACCACTGTTATTTTGGCAACTGCTTACATTCCACCTTCAGCTGTTGCTGACACCGCATGTGATGTCAGCATCTTAGTTATTGCTAAGCTAAAGACACAACACCCCAACGTGTCCGTGGCAATATCTGGTGATTTTATTCACACCTCGCTCTCTGCTGCACTTCTAATATTTTAATAGTTTGTCAGCTGCTCTTCCAAAGAAAACAAAACAGGGGATTTGTTTTATGCAAATGTCACAGATTAATTTATCTCCAAAGCACGACCTCCTCTTGGCAAATCAAATCACAATCTTATCTTTCTCTGCTCAGAAAGTAAATCCCTTGTTCAGAGGCAAGCTGTGTGAGAAGATTGTCACAGGAAGAACATTGAAATGCTTCCCCTGTAACAAACCCTAAATCATCAGTTATCTGAAAGAGTATCCAAGTATCCAAAAGGAACTTGAAGTCCAGGTTAGAGACAGCAAAGAGGCATTCAAGAAGAAGCTGGATATAATGCTTCAGCAGAGCAATATCTGAGATGTGTGGTCAGGGATGACGAATATCCTAGGCTTCTAGCAGAAGGGGAATTTGATAGATGGAAGTCTGCACAGAGCCACTGACCTGAACCCATTCTTCAATAGATTCAGATCAGGAACAAGTTAAGCATCCTCCTCTGCTGTCCCCAGCCAAACAGACACCCACCATCATTTGGTGATGTAAGGAGAAACATGAGTACATCAAATCCTATTTACATCATGGGAGAAGAAGTAGAGGGTGTGGAGCTGTAAAAATACCGTTGTGTTCACCTGAACAACAGACTGGACTATAGAAGCAACAGTGAATCCATCTACAAGAAGGGGAAGAACAGACTGTACTTCTTGGGGAAGGTCCTTTAGTGTTTGCAGCAAAATGCTGTATATCTTCCACAAGTCTCTTCTGCCATCATCGTTTGGGGTAGCAGCATCAGAGCCAGTGACTTAAAAAACCTCAACAAGTTGTTAAAAAGGCTGGTCCTGTTCTGGGGACTTAATGTATCTGGATCCTCTGAAGATGATTGTGCAAAGATGGATTCTTCATAAAATAAAGAACCTTCATAAAATAAAGAACGTTAGGGAAAACAATGAGTATTCTCTTCATCAGACTGTCAAACAACAACAGTGTCTTCAGTCGGTTGCTTCTTCAGATCCAGTGTAATAATGATCCATTAGCATCTACAACAATTCTTTGAAGAAACCTTTATAATAGGAGTTTTACCAACATTTAGTTACCCTGTGGAATTAATAAAGTATTTTTAAAGAACCAGTTGGTTAAGGCTTCATAAAGTAACAATTTGAAAATAACTTAAAGATATTGATAAAAAGGCAATGCAAAGAGGCTAAACAAGCAAAATCACACTATTTATTAAGTAAAGGCTACCTTCCTGTAATAAATGTTTTACTGAGCTTTGAGCAAAAATACAAAGTTTTTTCTTCTTCCAACAGATATAGAACCTTGAGCAAAAGTCACAATTATTTATCCCTACATTGATAACTTTCAAACTAGATTTAGGATGTTCTAAATCATGAGCTGTTATATATTTGAGATAAGTAAAAAATCATTAGGAAATGAAATGGCAACAGTTAGAATATTTAGACAAATCTACCTTCAAATGACTATGTTAAAGTAATAAATACTTTCAATCCTTGCATTGTGTTTTGCGATTAGAAATGTTTTGTGATTAGAGATATTATTAACAATTCCGGACCACATTACATGTGTTCAACAAAAACTGTACAAATTCTAAAGGTAATATGATTTTTTTTTGTGCTCCCTTATCATTGGTTTTAATTATTGTTAATTTTGGCCAGCCAAACCAGATTGCAGTTTTTCATTTGCAATGTTAGTGGATGACCAACTGTAATGCTGACAGGCACATATCCAAGTTACAAATTCTATTTAAGACACTTTGATCTCATTGCAGAATTTCTAAAATAGCATAATCCACACAGCCTCTTAAAAGCACTAACAAACACAGACTTACATTCCATTCCCAACCACTTGGGGCAGTAGAAGGCAAATGGGACAATATCGCGGGGTAAAACATGGGTCTTTTCTTGAAAATACAAGACAAGGAATCTGGAGCTTTAATACAGTTAGCAGAGACATCTCTGCAGAATATGGTAGATTAGTGTTAGCTCTCCTAATTTAGCATTTGTGGAGGTATGTTTTCTTTCAAGAGGCTTGGGTAGAATGCTCACAGAGTGCATTGTAGTGGCCCCCAGGGGAGCTTTCAATGAGACCGTGCAAAGTTTCATGTAGACACCAACACACCCACCCAACACACGATACATAGATGAAGCCCTTCTACATTCAATCTACCCAGTTCTCTCCAGGCCCTCATGCAGATAAGCTTAATGAGCCTCACGAGGTGCTGAAAAGGCTTTGCTGTCTGGGGTCAAAAGTCAGAATACTCTCGTGCATAACTAAAAGAGTCTCTTAGGGGTCATGCAATGTTCATGTGGAAATCCCTCCTTACGTGCGATCATTTATGCATCGCTTTGGCCTGGTGGGGGTAACTTGTTGATAGGCCAGAATCTTTGTGTTCATTCCAGATGTTGGCTGCAGAGCATTCTGTGTCAGCAGAGATTTTACTCTGGATGTGAGGGGGATTTAAACCGAATTTCCTTCATAACTGCTTATATAACAATGCTTTAATTATTTTTTTTTTACTCTTTAGTGTGCGTATTTCAAAGTTGTTTGTTTTAGTCAAATTGTTATTGGTTAGTTGTCACAAAAAATGGTAAAATAATATTACAAAGAATAAACAAGAAAAAAGCAAAATGAGATGCGGTCATGATGATTTTGATATAGGATTTATTATTGTGGCGTTAGGGCTTTCCTACTGCAAGCATGTATATGGCCCTATGGTATTTTATTCTGAAAGCTAAGCCTCAAAACTGGATATCAGAGATGGTGTGAGCAGGACAGTACACTACCTTGGGAAGTGCTGTATTCATACCTCTTTTTCACATTTTGTGAAACTTCAGTGTATTTTGTTGGGATGTTATATCAACACTGAATGCACCATGAAGTGAAGTGAATCGAAGATTTGACATTTTTTTATCGTTTACAAATAAAAATCTGATCATCTTGGACACATTCCCACATTACAATCACTTCTACATATGTGAAGAGAAAAACAACTAGTGGCAAGGAAATGTTAAACAGAACTTTCATGTAGATCAAATGTTACATTTTAGATTGAAGAAATGTCATTTTATAAATACAGTTTTACTGGGTTAACTGAAAAAAAATATTTTCTACTTTGCCTTGCAAAGTTTTCATGAGAGCTGAAGGTTTCTAGATTTTGTTAACTTTCAGTAACCCTGAATGTATATTATTAAGATTGTATGTGATGAACCAGCACAACATGGTGCATAATTGTGAATTAGATGAAAAGTGATACATGGCTTTTAAAGTATTTACAAATAAAAAAATTAGACATTCTTGATGTTAACCTCTAAAACCTACAGGGTTTTAGAAGCAAATTGTGCTTAAAAATGCACAATAAACTAAATCAAGAATTGCTAAACACTATGGAAATCCTTGTGAAAACCCAGGAAAAGCCTCAGATTTTATAAATCCACATCTTGACAATAACTGCAGCAAATTTGGACTCAATCAGCTGAAGCATATTTGTTCCACAAATGTTTTAGTGGACAGTGTGCCAGGGGGAGCTGTCACTTTGGCACAATTTAGCCAAATATACCCAAAACTGTGCCAAATGTGTTTTTCACCTCATCAAAGGGAATTTGGTCAAATAGAAGTACTAATTTCTATTACAGGACTCCTTCTGCATATGACTTAGCCTTTGCTCAGGGCATTTACCCTGTGTATCATCATAACATACCATTGTGGACAACATAAATTCAAAAAGTGAAGAGAAAATGCAAAGAATTCTATCCCTTTGTTTCTAGCTGGAGGGATTTTATTGAAAAAAAGAATAATAATGGGAAACTATGCAAACAATTCTATTGTTCACTGAAAAACAATGTATACAAATGTGCACAAAATATTTATCAATGAAAAACTGTTCTCTGATGAACACAATGAACAAGTCACAGCTAGGTATCGGTACGTTGAACCGATAGGGTACCAAGACCCGGTACCTTGGAATCGATACCGGTACTCAACGGTACCAGTTTTCGGTACTTTTGTGTGTGTTTATCTGGTATGTTTATCTGGTATTAAACCCATCTCTACTCACAGCCAGAATAGTCTGCTACTCTGTTGGAAACAAATAAGCATACTGCACAACCTGCCTTCCTTATACACACATGTATATGTACATATATATGTATATTGTCCTCATTTTTATCCCTCTAGAGTGTTTTTACATATCATGGTTGAGGAAACCTAAGTCAAATTCCTTGTTTGTGCACACAAACTTGGCCAAAGTTGATAGTGACCCTGATTCTGAGTCAAACTCAAAACAAACAAGCCTTGAATCATTCCCACACAATCAGCTATGTAGCCTCTTTGTTCTGGAGAAGGGGTGGGTGATTGTTTTTTACAGATGTTCTACACAACATATGTCCTACACAACAGTAGTTGCAAACATGCAAGAAGTAAAACAGACGCGGCGGTGGGGCAGGGGTTAACAACGCGCGACCCATGTACAGAGGCTTCAGTCCTGGTCACAGCCTGTGACCTGGTTTGACTCACAGTCTAGGCACATTTGCTTCATGTCTTCCCCCTCTCTTCACCCGTCCTGTCAACCTTCTAAGCAATAAAGGCGACTAGTGCCGGAAAAAAAAAATCTTAAAATAAATAAATAAAAAGAAGTAAAACATTGTTGAAATAGCAGACATGTATTGTAAATCTGCTGGAAATAGGAAATAACACTATAACTTACTCATGAACTAGCCCCAACTCCTCCAAAGCACAGCTTTATCATCTTCTTCCTCATCCTGATCAACAGCTTTCTGAAGAGTATTCCATTTCATTGTCACTGGTCCACCAAATGTCATCCAAAACTTCCAACGTGCTCATTTTCCTCGTCTGTGCCATTATAAGTGACTTATTATCCAGAAATGACACAACATGGAGCTAAGGGAGCAGAGCGCAAGCTAGCAGCCAGCAAAATATAATTTGCACACCAGAGCGCACAAAGAACACATAAGTTACGCACGCAAATTACATCAAAGGAGAAGGTGCTAGAAAGACAGGTTATGCCTTGTTAAAAGGTGAGTGTCTCTAGTTTGTAAGGATATTGGGTATGTGGGGGTACTCCAAAAGAAAGATGCTTTTTGTACCATTTTGTTCACATCATCAGCCGTGTCTGAGGGACATTTAAATGTCGTCTCATGTGTTTAAGTTGTTGTAAAGCTAAATGTATTTGTGCAAAACTGATTTGGGGAATTGTTTTGTGCACATTAAAGCCTCCACTTGCGAGAGATTTAAGAAAAAAAGTGGTGGCGTTTGATGTAGTTTTAGAGACAGCTAAAAATGGGTGTTGCTCTGCTGAACCTGCCAGCGGGTTCATTGGGCTTAACAGGTTAAATTGCTGTGAAACAAAAAAAATTATGTAAAATTCATTTGGGCAATCATTTTTGAAACATTAAAGCCTCCACTTGCCTCCACTTTGTGTTCGTCTGTCAAATAAAATCCAATTAAAATACACTATTATGGAAAAATCTGAAAAAGGTCAAGCAATATGAATAGTTTGGCAATGCACTGTATGGATTTTTCATGGCAAGTCAGAGCCAAGTGTTGATAATATGATGTTACCCCCATGGTTCAAAAATACAGTGGAAAAAGATTAGTAGTGTAAATATGAAAGAATTCAAATAGAAAGAGAATATTTGTGAGGAAAGTAAACTGTCTTTTTGTGACAATAGAGGAGGAAATGACTGCTGGTCAGTCTATGGCTGTTGTCAGACTCACAGTGAAAAAAGAGAGCCAGAGAAGGTGGCGAGCCAACAATGCAGAAGACCTGATGGCAACTATCAAAGCAACCTAGGCTTACAATACACCTCGGCAGTGCCACACATTGATGGCCTCCATGCCACACCGCATTGAACCAATAATTTGGGTGGCTGTAGCTCAGGTCATTCATCCTGTAACCGGTAGGTTGCCAGTTCAAACTCGTGCTCCGTCCATCTCAGTTGTCCTTGGGCAAGACACTTTACCCGCATTGCCTGCTGATGGAGGTCAGAGGGCACCTGTGGCCCCAATTGTATGGCAGCCCCACTTCTGTCAGGCTGCCCCAGGGCAGCTGCGGCTACCATATAGCCTACCACTGTCAGTGTGTGAATGTGTGGATCACTGATTGAACTGTAAAGTGCTTTGGAGTCCTCTGACTTGATAAAGCGCTATACAAGTGCAGGCCATTTTGCCATAATTTAATTAAAAGGAGGTCCAACCAAGTATTGAATGCATAATTGAATGCGAAATGGTGGGTCGCAGGGAGCTGGTGCTTATCTCCAGCAGTCTATGGGCGGGAGGCGGGGTACACCCTGGACAGGCCGCCAGTCCATCGCAGGGCAACACACAAACAACCAAGAACACACTCATTCACACACCTAAGGGCAATTTAGAGAGACCAATTAACCTAACAGGCATGTCTTTGGACTGTGGGAAGAAGCCGAAGTACCCGGAGAGAACCCACACATGCATGGGGAGAGCATGCAAACTCCATGCAGAAAGACTCCCGGCCAGGAATCGAAACCCAGAACCTTCTTGCTGCAAGGCAACAGCGCTACCCACTGCGCCACCGTGCATTTTTAAATGCTATAATAAAATCATTACTGTTTCTCCAAAGTCAGTGTAACTCAACACTTTGTCACAAACATTTACAACCATTCAGGGGATTGGTGTACCCCATAAATATTCTGTAAAGAGTCTAGACAAGAATAAAGACGAGTGAGGAGCGGTAGCCTATCTGTCAGTGTGCTCTACAATGGCCAACTACTGATTCTATGACCTTAGCTGTACAAACTCCATTGTGAAGCCCTTTTTAATCGCATCATTTTTTTTCACTCAGCCATAATCTGAGCTAAGCAGAACTGCAAAGGCCAAATGTCCAGTAAGGAGACGTACCCAAATGTGTCTCCCTCAGATAAACAGCTTTTTTAGTGACATGTCTTACTATTATGTAAATTGGGTTTGGAAAGATTTAGGGTGACCTTGGCTTATAGGCAGACTAAAAATGGTCTGTTTACTTGTTGCCTCATTTAGAGGGTTTAACTGTGTGAGAGATTTTTGGCAGACCAGCAAACTCTCAAACTCCTGTTGCGTGCAATGAAAGTTATGACTTTTTGGGGATTTAAATACTGAGACCCATTTATAAGTCAGGCATAGTGATGAAGCCAGGAAGACAGGATGAAGACAGGAAGCATTCAGGAAATCTCAAGTTCATCAATAATAAAGGTCTGTCAACAAATGTAAAAAGATAGTGTACTCTGAGTAGATCATGTGCTGTAATTTACAGTATTTAGTCTGAAGATCTGCAGGACTGTGAGACATATAGAACTAAAAATAGAACAGAAGGAGGAAAAGGAGAAGGAGAAGGAAACTGTCAGCTTAAGGGAAACTCACAAGGAGCATTAAAGAGTTGCATCAATTGGTGCCTTGGACACACGTTGAAAGAGTTTAGCTGAAGTGCACAAAGACACAACGGACTACTGGAGTTCAGTCATGGATAGTTTTACCTTCTGATAAGCACAGGTTTTAAAAGGATGACTGGGCAATTCACCTCAAAGTGTCGTCCGGCAAACAAACAATCCCAGTATGTGTTGTGTAATGGAAAACATGGGTGCACCATATGTCACCTAATTGTGTTGCCCTCCACTAAAGAGTTCTGAGATCTTACCTTCTGCAGCCACTGAGTGTTATTCTCCATGGCACTTTCAAGAGTCTCCAGCTTCTGCTGCTGCCAGGAAGGTCTTTCCTCTTGAGATAAATCGTCCTTGGAATGGCTTTTGTCAGGTTCAGCCCTAGGTGGTGAGTCTCTCTGCAGGGTATTTGTTACCTGGAAGTCCTTTAATGGTTGGCAATGCTCCACCTCGGGGAGGATGAAGGTGTAGGTGCAGGAGCCGTGCTGCACACGGTGTTGCTGACGCTGGGAGGCGATCCCTGTGGTCAGCAGGTAGGCCAAGTAGACGAGAGTCAGGGACAGGAGGTGGCCCATGTCGTGGTAAAAGAAGGGAAAAGGGAAGCAGGGAGAGGGAAAAAAAGGAGGTTTCACCACCTGGTCAGGTGGCTGAGTTAGGTTTCCCTTCTGTCTTGTGTTCTTTTGTGAAATTTTCTTCTACACTCTTATAGAATCTTTCTTCTGTTGCTTCAGCCTCTGTTTTATAACTTTTTCTTCTCCTTATCTGGCCAGTTCTCTTGTTTCCTTTTGTGTCCAGAGTCTTCTTGGGGTAAATTTATCCTCCTGCTGTTTTGTGTGAAGGCAGACAAAAAACATACACACACCGGAAACTGAGGATTACTCCGTATATTAAGTCCAATGCTTAGCCAGCACATGTAGCTCTGGCCAGAAAGCCAAGAGCAGACTCCGAACATGTATCACTCTTCCAAAATATTTCTGGCCTCAGAGAAGTCCTTTGAAGCCACTGGAGTCCAGGCGCTGGTCTTGGGGAGACGAAAGAGCAGAGGTACTGTGGTGAGTGGCCTGTTTTAGGATGTTGGCTGTAGTGGTAAAGCCCTTTAGAGGAAAGGAGAGAGAGGCGTGTGTCCCTACATGCATACAACCACACACGCACACACACACACACACACACACGCACTTTGCTCATAATCACTCAACCACCCTTCCCTCTTTTTTCTTTCTCCCTCCCTTTTACGGTACTCCTGTTTGGGGGGTTTGAAGAGGAAGCTACAAAAATACACTCGGCTCCCCACAAGAAAAAAAAAAAGGAACTTTCTGTGAAAACTTTCTCCTCCCTCTCGCTCTCTAGCAGCCTTTGTGTCGTATCCTAAGCTCAAATTTAATTTAGTGGTAGGGCCATTAACAGACACAATATTTCATCAGCAGCTAATACAAGATTTACAATGAAAGTACACCAAGTCAGTGTGAGCATTATTGGAGTTTTATGATTTTTGATAAACATTCTGGTTGGTTAACAGAATACAGATCAATGGTTTTGTTACTGTCTCCAAGTGCTACAGGGTGTGCTTTGCCAAACTGATGCAGTTTTTCTGTCAACTAATCTCATAAATTTGTTTATTGTCACAGATTGATTTGGAAGATGATCTCCTGTAATGATACTGCTGCTACTACTGTTTTTTATTTTTAGCTTATTCTTTAAAGGAAAGAAAAACTTTTTCTCATTGTGTGTTGATTTGAGAGGGAGTTTTACTTATTCTGACTGCACGACTCTGAAACGAGAACAGCATTTGCCAAAACAAATGTATAAAGTGTAGTGATGCTAACATAGTGTGTTAATTGGGAGTAGGTAATTCTGACACTGCCTTTTCTTCTTTAAATGGCAGCATTTATAAATAATTATTTCAATTTGTAAGGTCAGGCAAAGAACATGAATTTGAAAAAGATGTGACATTTCAATGTCATAGTAAAACTGTGTTTGTATTTATGTTTCGCAACAAAAAGCTCACCAATTTTTTTTTTACATATTGAAACTAGCACCCAACCTGGGTTAAAACCTGGGTTCATTTAAAAAAAAAACTGTATTCAGATTCATTTATTTGTGGAGGCAGAAATTTTTCTTGACTTTTGTCATTCAGTGCGTTTACCACATCTGTCAAACAGACCTTGTATACCAAAATGAGTAGTCAAGGCAACATCTGGCAGAGGTCTCTGTTTGTTAAATTCAGGTAAGGGTTATACCCACCACACTGGGAGGTTTGTGACATGAAATCTGAATCGGACATGTTCAGGAAATCAATTGCAGTTAAGGGTTGAAGGAGCTGCAGCCAATAGGTCATTGGATCTTGCTGTAGTACCCAGTGACAAATTTGTTGCTGTTATGGAAGCTGTCAAGCTAAAGAAATAAGCCTTTATGGTTTGGCTGTCCCCATGGACTCAACAAGCAGCTGACAGGTAAGTGGTTAAAGGACCATGGTTACTGTTGTTACAGAAGAAAAAACTGCTGTGCGAAGAACATTCAGCTTGCCTCAAGAAATTTTTGCAAACTCAGAAAGCAAGGCACACCCAGCCTATTTGTGCTTTTGGTGGGGAACAGCAGACAGAGGAAAGGATACTGTCAAGCAGTGAAGGAAATACTTTTAGCTTGTGCTAAATCTGGTCTATACCAGTGAGGAGGCTGATTATCTCCTTACCTTCACGGTTTGCTGAGGTTGTTAAACAGCCTCCTCATGGCAGGGCACTAAGATAAAAATAAGATTTTCTCTAAGATGAAGGAGTTTGTGTGGGACAGAACCTCTAGAGTGACTGACTGCAGATGTGTCCCATTTAAAGAAAAGGAAAAATAAAAGAGTACTGCCGACTGCTTTTTAATCACTGGAATATACTTGGCACTCACCCTTCCTATTAAAGGACACTAGTGTGCAAAAAAGAAGGCTCAAAAAATAAAGATCAAAAGATACAGTACCCTAGCAAGTGGAGACGAAGCATTCGAGGCCAGCTGAGGCGGAGAAGAAGCCTTGGAGGCTGGCTGAAGCACAGAGGAATGTCTGAAGGCCAGTGAAGATCAAGATGGAGGTCTGGAGGTCGACTGTGGCAAAGACTGAGGCCTGGAAGCCGGCGGCAGTGATGCAGGAAGCTTGGATGCTGGCAGTGATGTAGGAATCTTGGAGGTCGTCGGCAATGCAGGAACTCTGGAAAGATATGTGGAAACCTTGAGAATCCTTGACATAGCTCTGGAGAGCGACACTGGAACCCTTGCAGGAACCTTGGAGATCACCGCTGAAACTCTCTGGAGCCTCTGGAACTCTGCATATGCAGTTGGAGGTACGTCTACCTGGAGGCTCTTGTCGAAGAACACAAGGAAAGAAAAACGGGGTGGGTCCACCTTAACAACCTCGTCTGAGATCTTGGGAACTGAAACAGGAGATGGTTCATCCTCGAACCTTTCGGAGAACCCAGGAACAGGAAAATAAGATTGCTCGCTCTCCCCTCTGAGACCTCAGGCACAGGAACATGGGACTGCTCATTCCCCAACCCCTTGGAGAACTTGGGATCAGGAACATGAGTCTGGAGTGCAGCAGAAGAAGTCTGAACAGCAGATACTGATGGTGGTGATGATGACTGGGCCAGGGGAGCAAAAACAGTAGACCAGAGATCTGCAGCTACTGCTACAGTTACTGGAGTGAGAGTCGCTGCTTCTGCTGATGTGGGAACTGCTGTAACAGCAGTGAAGGACAAGGACGTGAAGCTGGGATCTGCTGTGGCTGTGCTGTTGACTGCACATAGGAGTTGTTTAAATCAGTCTTCCACTGTTGACTACTGAAGGCCGCTGGAGGAACAGTGGAGAATCCAAGGTTCGGGGATGGTGAGCAGTGGCCTGTGACATGGATCTGGCTTGGGGCCAGGAAGACAAAGCTGGAAATGCCAGGGGTAGAAGGAAGGTGTTGACCAGAACCTCCAAAAGATGAGAGGAGGTGACAGTTAAACCTTTCAGACCAGGAATGGAGGCATTGGCGTGACTCTCCGTAGAAAGAGTGGAGGCCTCAGCCTTACCCTCCAGAACGGGGATGTGAGTGTCTTGATGACGACGTCATCTCCAGTGGGAGGAGGAGGAAACAGGAGGTGTTTAGATAGATGGTGGAAACTTGAGTGGTGACTGAGACCTGGAACCCTGCTGACCTGAGGGAGGAATTGTGAGGCTTCAAGCTCAGGTCCCAGCAGCAAGGTGGGCTGGAGATGCCGGCGTCCTCTTCATCAGGCAGACTGACTATGCCCAGAAGTCGCAGAGGAGGTTTATCTTGCCACGGGCATACCTTGATAGCGCGAGCACCAGCCTAGGACTTCGAAAGATCTCCTTCAGCAACAGTGGGGAAGGCAGGATCTCTATGTCCTTATATTACTGTTCTGCGTCCTCTAGCTGCTGCCGAATCCAACATAGAGTTTCTGCAGCTTCCCTGTTTGTATGGTCCAGATCAGACTCAGAATCAGAATCAGCTGTATTGCCAAGTTTTTGCACACAAACAATTAATTTTTTGTCTCCGGTACACTTGGTGAGCTGAAACATTTTAATGAAACTGAATAAGAAAACCTACTAGTAAATGCAGGACACGGAACATAGACAAGGGGTCATGTGATAATGGGCATGAACAGGCAGTCAACAGTAGAATCCATTAGTGAATAATGAAACTAGAGAGTCAAAATACAGAGGGTGCAGAAATGACAGATGAACCAGAAGAGCTAATCAGATGAAATGTGGAGCAGCTGGAGCAGGGAGAATGCAAGTCAACTCAAGAAGGGAGGCTAATTAAACAGATGAGCAAGAACAAAGAGACGTCCAGGTGAGTAACAAAAATCTAACAAGAATTAAACTCTAGATGAATTTAGAAAAACTAAAACACAAAATAATGAACTAATAAGGAAAACACATAAAGAACAACATAAACAGTAAAGAAATGGTCAAAAAGTACATACAGGCAAATCAAAACCCCAAACACCTGCAGATTGTGACACAGATGTCAGGAAACCCCATTTACAACAGGCAAACTTCTTTCAGGCTCATCAGATACACTAAAGGTAATAGAAGGTGTAAACTTAGAGAGACTGAATGCTGGAACTAAACCAACATTAGATTAAATGTGGAAACTTTAACAGGTGTGTTTGCACATTCAAGAGCTACTGTGATTTGCAAAAAGCAGTTAGATATATTTAAAAGGAATGTGAGGGAGTCACTAAGTGTTGCCCAGGAGTTTTTTTTTTCCCCAAAACAATACATTTTTGATTTTTTTTTTTTTTTTTTTTCCCCACTATATAAATGTATGTAATTTCAAGTTTAGAATGTTCAAATGTTTTCAGTGAGATACTGCTACTTCAAGAACAACATAAATTATTTTTAAGCTTTTCACACATTTTTACCAGGAATGCCAATAACAGTATTAAATGCTGCGGTGCCAAGAATGAATAACACTTTGAAACCAAGATGTGAAACCAGTCTGATTGGGTGATGGAGTGGAGGCCCGAGGAGATAAGGGAGTTGGAAGGAGCTAGGAAGACAGATGGTGGCGATGGGGTGGAGGAGGGTCGAAGCTTGGCGGAAGAGCAGGGAGATCTATGGTTGGAGGTCCTTAAAAGCGAAGCCTTGAAGGGTGATTGGCTGAGGAGGAATGCAGACTTAACGCTGATTGGTTGGAGCGGAGACACATGATGGAGTCATAGGACAGAGCCGGTGGTGGAGGTGAGTCTTCCAGATTGAATTTTCGTCAAAACTCCATTTGTGATATACAGATCACCTGTATCAGATTTCTGTTAATGTTTTTCCAAAACTTCAACTCCTCAAAAATTCATATTGCTGCATTTTACTGATGCATCACCATCGCCAGCCTTGTCTCCTGTTGTGCTAAAAATGTTTAAACACACAATACAATCATAGTCATCAGCACTGACATTGAACTCCTTTTCAGTCATTTTAAATGAACCCAGTTTCATTCAAATATAATGACCAAATATGAATAATCAACAAAAAAAGAGGAAGTTGCTCCAGCACACATCCGACATGATTGCTGTGTTTGCTTCCTGTAACTTTCAACATCAACCTCTTCTTTCTTCCTTTTGCTTTTTCCTGTAACAGTTTCACTATGAAAACCTCAGTCTTGCATATGCTTTTTCATATACTCAGACTCCTTGCCCACATCTTCCAAACATGATGAGCAGTCTAATCTGCCACTGTTTTGTGGAAGCCTAATGGCCCTGCATCCTGAAATCCCCCGTGTGGCCGCATCACTACGCATACCAGTGACTCAGATCTATATCTGCTCACACAGACATATATCCATCTGTGCTCACACGCACTAGATACACGGCACCCACCTTTCAGTCACTGACAGCTTTTCGTGAAGAAATCGACTTTTTTTTGCATAGATAATGAGTGCTGATTTCATCCAACAGCCTGCCGGTGTTTGATGTTCTCCTTTGGTGTGTGATGTTCTCCTTTGGAAAACAGCAAAAACAAATTCTGTTTCACTTCATCTTCAAACTGCTGGAGTAGTTTTGCTTCAGTCTGTGGAGCGTCTCCCTCTGCACACTGGTGAGGCATCGAATTGACTTGTATGCTGATTAAATTAAATGATGTCCAACTACTGTTCGCAGGAGAAAGAATCCCCTGCAGATTCTCTTCTTGCCATGGATAATGATCAGATTTGCAGAAAACAAAGAAATGGGAAAAAAGATATTTGGAGTAAAAATTATTTTTTCTACCCAGATGATTTATGCATGAAAACAATCATGCTCCTGTTTTATGTGTCAAACATTCTAAAATGTGGGTGAAAATGGCTAGTGAACTGGTTAATAACAGCAACATGGTAATGATCTCGTGCAAACACACCAATGCTGTGTTGTCCAAAGGCTCAGTTGTGAGAGCTGTTCCCCTTGTGGCCTCTTTCTTGAAAATAACACATTCACATTTTATTGGGCTTAATTTTTTTCAATTTTAAATCAAGACCAGCAAAAAGGATGGGATTAGATCTTTTATGGCGTGAGATGAAGAAATACAAGCCAGAAGGCTTAAGTCACTGTCTTTATGGTCATTTATGGTGGTGACTTAAACAATTAAACTGACCCATGTTAGTCTACATATATGTTGTTACCGTTTCCAAATACATTTTTAACATTAACAGGCTGCTTTCAGTTGTGCAACAGAAATTATAGAGGGAAGTGGCCATTGGTGTTTGTTGAGAAGAGCTGGAATTCCTTCCAGTACTATTTTATGAAGTAAATATCCGTGTATTAACGACAGCCCTCTCTAAAACTATGATCAGTCACAAACATTAAAGCTGCTAGCCAGACTCTTCTTTGGAATCGATAAAACTAATTTTAGATTTAGTTTGTCACCCATAGAACAACATGTCATTCTCAGTTTTGCAATCTGTTTTTGTGTTTAGTTGTAAATTCTTACTTATTAACAGTTTAATCTATCCTACCAGGTTTCCATGTTCACATGCCTTTGGTGACATAGCGGATAAGGCAACTAACGTTTTTGTTTATTTGTCTCTTTAGTCAAATCCTCCTTCAAAAGCATTTACTTGACAAATGTTTGAGCTGCATGTGAGATAATGGAGCATGGAAGTAAAGAGGACCAAGGCAGATCGGGATGTCCAGAATTTCTTAGCATCAATCTTCAGTGATCATTTTGAGTCAAATTTGTTTAAGCAGAACTGCTGTGTCCCCTGCTACTTTCACAGAAATGATCGTCAGGCTGAAAAACATATACTGAACCCAGTCCTATCAGTTACCTTCATTTAATACCATGGGGGTGAAGTAAGAGTAAAGTAATAGAGTAGTAGTGCCACTGTACTGGCAAATCATGGAACTTTTTATGGTGACACAAGCAGAATAACGCATAGATGAAAAAAAATCCCGCAGAAGTAAGAACAGATCTGTACTACTTAACAATTTTTAGATAATCATTTTTATTGTCACTGTTTGCTTCGGCTGTGTTATCCATAGCATCATCCACAATTGCTTGGGGACCAAACTCTCTCAAACTCTGCCTTAAACGTGTATCTGAATGAAAGTTTTTTTACAACACCCAACAAAACTTGTGTCTCACACAGGATAACCATGTGCAACAACAATGTGCCACCTTTCTGAACATGATGAGTGAGACACAAGAATCTATAAACCAATTCTTTGTTAATTGCAAACTAGGAAAAAGTGACAATGGTTCTTAAAGGGTTTGTACAGGTTGCCACTGCTGCTGAAAATTGTGTTTGTTGTGTTGGTTTATGGGCCCAGTGCAAAATGACCATACCAAGATGATCACGGTGATTCACTTCACTTGACAGTGCCTTTAGCAGCTTTAATGTTGTACCTGATGGGTGCCGTATATCAGATAATTTATGTCTGCAATATAAGGCACACAACAGACACCAGAGCGATATCTCTATTTTAAGATGTTGTACACATACTGTGTTTTTTTGTGACAGTAAAAACTGTCTTCAAAATGTTCATTAAAGTGTAATTACAGCTGGCAGAAGGTTTTATGAGACGAATTATGTTTTACAACAAAACTGTGTCAGTCATTTTTAGATATGAGCTGGTGACTTCGAGACACGAGGAACAATCTATCGAATGTAAGGGTAAAAGATGTGATTATTGATACGTACAATTGAAATGCAAGTAGCATTTCGTGCTGTATAAAACAGAATTGAGGATAAAATGGTTTCCAAGGGCCAATATTTCATAGGTTTTTTTTTCAGTTAAAGCACCCTCCCAGGGGAATGCTGGTTGTTTAGTTTAGTGTCTCCTGTCAGACCGAGGTATTTCCCTTAGCTCCCTGAAGGCCCTAATTCAATCCGCCGGTTGGATGTGAAGGTGACATTCAGTCTCCTGCCCCCCTCCACTCTGGTCTGGATCCTGGCGACTGGGTTTCTTCCACGTTAGCGCTGCCTGTCACCCAGAACTTTCCCCTGGGGGTGATAAAAGTGATAAAAAACGCATGATCCATCATCTTGTGTTGAAATAAATTAGAAAAGAACTAACATAATTTGTTTTTGTTTTTTACTATTAAAAATGTAGGTGAGTATGAATGGATTTCATCTGTTGAAGGCCATCCACAGCGGTTTTGTTATTCCAGTGGAGAGTATCCACCCATGTGTTACAGCCTCTCACGGTGGGACCCATCACTCCATGTAGCAATGCAAACCTTCCTCCTGGGCAGGGTGGACACACCAGAGAGAATGAACACAGCTTTCACAGATTTCCCTTAAAATCTGCTCCTTTTCTTTCTGGGAGTCAGAATAACAAAAAGTACAAACTTTTTAATGAAAGCAGTTAAATACAGTGAAAACAGAGCCTATCACAAAAGTCACCCATAAAAATAACCATGGTTAGGTGGATTAATTTACCCAAAATAAATATTCATCCATAGTTTTTATATTTCTACCTATTTGTTAATAGAGCTAAAAATACCAGTGTTAAGTGTGAAAGTGTTAAGTATGAAAATGGAATTACAGATATTAAAATTGAATGGCAGATTGGCACTCACTAACTCACTTGGTATAGAGCAAACTTGAAATTTTTTTAATACCGAACAAACTTGCATTATCTAAGCAGCTTGTCACAATGTATACTTTTCCCTCATGTTTTTAGTTATCCACAGTTCAAAGATTTTCTTCAATTTTCTCCAACTTTCCAGATGTTCTGGTCACCAACATAAATAAGTTTCTTCTCTCAAAGCCATTTGTCAAAGGTCTTAGTTATAACAAACTCTGTGGAGCAACTTCCTCTGAGAAAACTCAGAAAAAATAAAATATGCAAGGGAGAAAGACTAGGTAGGCTTTACAAGGGTTTTGATCTCAACTGTGACTGGTGTGGCAGTGAAAAGAACACCTTTTAATGCAGATTTTTTTGGGGAATTCCTGTTTTTCTTTTTTGTTTTTCCCCCTTTTTTTGGAGCACTGGGAAATAATCAGCTATGTAAAAAATAGGAATTTCCCTTTTGGTTTCTTATCTGCCCAGTCATGCCATATTAATGAGACACAAGATGATTGCCCCACGCAAATGACATCATGTCTTGTCTCAATCTTAACAGGAGTCTTCTATTAGGAATAAGATAAAAACATTTGATCAATTATATGGTAATATCCAAGTTCAGGTGCCACAAAAGGGGGTTTGGGGACCTGGGAAACAAGACCCACCCCATCAGTGATGTTACTGTTGCATTATAATCTGAATTATTTTGTACAGGTGTGTCTATCTGCAGTCCTTTAGAACTGAATAATAGACTGACATCCCCAATACACGTTGGCATTTTTTTGCAAAATGTCCTAAAATTTTGTATATTAATTGAAAAAATTACAGTGGCTAAGCTTTTACGTCTATGTTTACATTTACATCTAAGTCTGTCAAGGAGTCATTTGTTTAATTACCCCTTGTTTTTTTATTAGACCTCTTCTCTGGAGTGGGGTTTCTTTGTGTGTGTTTTATCATTTAAAAAGTTCCACCCTCTTCTACACTGACCATAGATAATCTATTTGTTGGTCCTAGGAAATGCCAAAAGATTTGACTATTTCATACTTTCACCAACTCTCTGTAGCAGATTAATTATAAGGCTTAATAACAGCAGTGGTGGTGATGTTGTATACTTTTGCTGCCTCCCATCTTGCTTTTTCCTCTGAGGGACAAGTCAGCCAGGCAATGGCAAACCCAGGGGAGCTGTTTCTTAAAGAAAAACAAAGTTGAGGTCTGCTAATTTCAACTGCAAATAATGTGAACTTAAATAAATCAAATCTGACAAGCCAAAGAGTGAAAGAAGCCTTTCCATTGGCCTTTGTCAGAGACATGCAGTGCTGTTAAATCAAACTCCTGTTGTGTTTACTCATTAGTGGGTTGAGATTTCTTGTGCTCATAGGTGTTTGACAGTGACATAATCACAAACGGTCAGGTTCACATATAACAAAGCTCAACATTCAGGGCTGGAGAATGGAGTGAAGCTCGATTCTATAGAGAGTGAATCAGCCATGGCCCTCTTTTGATTGATACACATTCATTTCCATGGAGACTAAACAAATAGAGCCTGCTGGTGTCCCTCTTTGCCGATAGGAGAGAGTTTTACCTCCTATGACCTTCCCAGCCAACCAGCAAAAGGAAATTCCTCCATCAGAATGAAACATCTATTATTGGTCATTAAGTCCAACTGTACTAAAAAAGGTAAAAAGAAAACTATGGTTTTGTCCAATTGATTGAGACTGAGAGAGAGGAAAAAAGCACAGAGATTAAATAATTCTTCAGGTTTCACGTCAGTGAAAAAGCAGATAAAGAACTGTGTAGAATAGTGCTCAGTGTGTGTGAGTTCAAACCTCCTACACAGATGATTTTACAGCTCTCATAAATGAAAAACTAAAACAGATTCGGCATAGCAGGTCCGGATCCAAGTCTGTGTTAAGGAACTTTCTTTGAGCCATTTCTCTTTGACAAAAACCTTTCCCTATTAAAACCTCAATGTCTGTTTCTAACCATATATGACAAATACATTTCTACCCATCTACGACACATACTGCTATGTCAAAGGCACATAATACACGATGTGGAGATGATTGTTTATAGCAAGCTGTTCCTTGTAAAACACTATGAATCTTGCGGTGGAAATAATTAGAAAAACATGCAGATCAATGCTTGTAATACAGTATGTTTTTAGCATGTTTGCTTCCTGTGCAGGGATGACTTAAACAGAATTTGAACACAATTGGTTTTGACTTTTAGGAATGGGTGTGATGATAACAATAAGTGAGCTAACACTCAGGTGTCAAAGGGTCTTGTCACAACAGAGACTGAACTGTAAGCTACCCCCTTATGGAGTTGTAGCTGATGTCACCTGTGCGGATTTATGTGTCCAGCTTTTAAACTGTTCTGCATCTGATTCAGCTATAAACGCCTGTTATGTGCCTCACATTTGTAATTGCACCGGATGAGCAAAATGTTGTGTGGCCATTAGTAGGAGGCTCCTATCCTGTTCTGCAGAGGGATTAGGTAATACAATGCATTTTATGGGTATACCACATTGAAAGCAGCTGTTCTTCTCTGGCTGTTCTTGTTTCTTTGTTGTGGGCTTAATGTTAGGAAGCTCTTGTACCCAAAACACCAAATGTTGCTAGATTCCAAGCTAATAAAAAATTTTTGCAGCCAAATGTTTGCTGGCTTTAAATAGTTTGTGTTTGCTGAATGCTGGGTGAACTAATTTGACAAGGCTGCAGAATCATGATGCTGCATTTTGCACTGCAGGAGTGGAAACAAAAAAAATATTTAACTTGTCGCTGTGGCTGATGAAAGAAAATTTGTACCAGTCACAAGGGTTGTAATGAAAACATATGTCACGACATTTTACAATATAAAGTTGTTTGATATTTCTCATTAAAGTGAAGTCCATCTCATTGCTGTGTCAGTCTAAGATAGTGTTATTAAATCTCAGATATAAGTTTGAGACTCTTATTTTGAAGTGAGATAGAAATAACTTTTTGACTTTTTTCTTTTGAATGACAAAGTTATGTCAACACTCAGTACAGCATTTGGCTCCATCCATCTTCCCTTTATCTCTAACCAATTTAATTTTCTTGTCTCTGCTGAATTATGGTGAGCCCACATCATGATGCTGCTACCAACATGGTAGACAGCAGGGGGAGGTGGGTTCAAGATAAACTGTTATGTAAATTTTCGGTGGCATTTTGGATGTAGGCAAAAAACTTCAACTTTGATTACTGAAAAATTTCTGAAAAATTAAAAATGATTTTTTTTTCCCCCTCATAGTTATGCATTACTGTGATTGGTCTATCACATGGATCCCCACTAAAATGAACATGTCTGTGACAACATGGACATAATTCAAGGGATATGAATAGTTTTGTCGTACGTATTTTGTGTTTTATTTTATTGAATTTAACTTTTTTTTGTCTGAATATTTTATATTACTGTATCATGTTTGTAAAACCAGGTATGACATTTTTTGAAAAGGTCTGATAGAAAAAGTTGTAAACTGTATAAGTAGGGAATGGCAAAGGAGCGAATTGACAAGAATTTGCCCATATTAGCAACAAAACGGTGACATGTTGCATTTGTCAAAAAGTAGAAAGTCACATGCTAGTGGCAGTTCTTTTCAATTGTTAAAAACAATGCTGTTTAACTTTAGGCTTTCCTTTCTTTGGGTCCTCTTTGGTGTTTTTTGCCACCCACTGTATACCAGTAGTGAAATGCACCATTACTATTATTTACACCATTTGCACCATTTCCTCATTTACTCATCATGGCATTTGCAGCAATATAATTGAAGCTCAGTTGCACTGCTGCCCCCATGAGGTCAGTTGTAGAAACTGAACACTGTTAAGCTGTTCAAATCCCGCATTTGGCCAATGGCGGAAGCTAATTGCCACCCCTGTTGTGCTGTTGCAGAAGTGCCAAAGCACACTACTTTGTAAGGTAACATGATTTACTTTCTGTGTGTATTTGAAAGACAAGCTCAGACTCCACAGCCTAACAAAACCTCTATATGTATGCATGCCTGCTCTCAGAGGAACCCATGCAGCATGACCTCTGATCTCTCCTGCACTAGTCAGTTTCCGTTTTCCTGACACCATCACCTGGGTGCAGTTTTCCACTTTACACTCTCTCACCCCAGGGGGTATCCTTTTTATGTTTACAACAGATGTGGATGTGCGAATGGGCCTTTTCACAAACACTAAAAGCTAATTTGGGCTCCTACCATTGGTCAGGATCGAAGTAATGTGGTCCCAAATTGAAGCTAGTTATCACGCAACCTTTCTGAGTACTTAAGATGGTTATTTGTGTCAGTTTGTCAGTGTAAGTTTATGGGTTTGGCCTTTTGCTCCTATCCCACACACAGCTAAAATAGAGTGACATAACACATCAGACCAGGTTTCACTTAAGACAGTGTTTCAAATGTCGATGTCTGAATTGTATCAAGAAATGAAGTCTAGTGCCAACATCAGCACAAACACAGGTTAAACCAATATGGTAGTTTACAGTCTTCATCTAAACCAATGCATACAGGATTGCTTGACAAATACAAGGTCTTATGTTGTAGAAGCAGCACTGTGAAAAAAACAAAAAACAACTGAAAATATGTTTTTTTTTTTTACATACTGTACATGGATATCTGTCTTAGTTACTGGCAAATAATAACAAGTTACACTGTGGTATGATTTTTAGCTCTGTCACAAAGTTTGGATGCAGTTTCTTCTCATATGTACATGGGATTTCGCCATGTACTACAGTTTACTCAACCAGTTCAAAACAACCCTTGTTAAGCCAAACTTAAATTCAGCCTCAGATGTGAAAGCCACATATCTTGTTCTTGCAATGTGCTGGCAACCTGTTCATGATGTGCCATATGCAAAGGACACATCACAAACAAATTGATAGTGGACTCTACATAGCAAGCACATATTCCCTTGGACACAGCCAAATCTTCTGCAGATCCTCCTTAGCCTTGCTGAGCAGCCAGAGACAAGACTTAAGCTTGATGTGCACACCTGCTGGGCAATACAATTCAAAGACAGACTAGCATCACACCATTTTGTAAAGGAAGAAAGTGGACAGACAGAAGCAAAGGGGAGATGAGGAGCCCACATTTGAGAAAAAGAAACAGAAGAAAGGAGTGAAAAACTGACAAAGTAGCAACATGTGGCTAGATTTTAGTAGTGTTGGTAAATACAAATTTGAGGGCAGAATTTGCAGAATAAAAATATTAATCAGATCAGGGTTAATAAAGGCTCCCGCAGAGTTGGGCATACTTGACTACGTGGATGTTGGCACGAACTCAAAGCGGACTCATTGTGGACTCGAAGCAGACGTCGAAACATCGGTGCGAAGCTCTATTTTTACAACTATGTACTTGATGTGACAATAAACTGCTTGGCGGGAAAATGTCTTCACATCGAACTGCTTTATATGGGACACAGTGCTCTGAGCAACCAAAAGAAGCGCAGTATCCTTGCCACTCTCTATGCTGTACTGACAGGTGTATTCCCCTTCTTCGTCTCTAGTCTGGTTCAATGGCCTTATATACCACCTTCGTATCTCTTGTTTTCCAAATCTATGAGGCAAATTAGCTCTTCCTCCTTGTCCAATGATGCTATGGCAGAAAGTGTGGGAAATGCAGGAATTTGCCACAAGAAATATACGAAATTGGTACGCTCGACTATGAAATCTCAGACATCCATGGACTGTGCAGACAGTGCCTGTACTTTCTCATCTTTCTGACTTTGTGGGAGCTAACCAGCACAGACACCTGTGGTTTTGTGTTCAGGTTGACTGAAACGTTAAACTGTAGAAGCTGTGTATTTTTGTGACCAAAATTCATAAAAACAAGGCATTTAAGAAAAAACTAAATGGAAAGTTACTCATTTCTAAATAAGGTTAAAAAAAGGCTCTGTGTAATAGGAAAGTGCAATTTATACCTCCTAGTCCACACTACTGTGAGCTCAACCGCAGAGTCTTTACTTGTCAGGTGTACCTGCCCTCCAGGGTCCCCCAGAGCTGTTTGCAAACACCCGCATGCAGTCCAGATTTTTCTGTCTGTGTTACTGTACACACTGGTACAGACATGTATAACCTCAGTCAGAGGGTGGCGCCAAACACACAGCAGATGAAGAAAGGGGGGCATCAGCAGAAGAAGAAAAACAGCAGCTTGTTCTACATACCTCACAAACTAGGGGAGGTATGTCAAGCCCTTAAATTAAGAACCATTTTGAATCCATAATAACAGGCTCTTCTGAGTCATATGAGTCAAAAGAACAAAATCTTTGAAAAGAGACGAACTTCCCATCGCTACAACCACAGTGCCCACTACCCCAACAACCCTGAAATGGATAGATGATACATAAGTAATACTCTAACAGGTTATACATGACCTGACAGACAATGCTGATGAACTTGTTGCCACCAGACCGGCAGTAAATGATCTAGGGTTATAAACCAGACACACAAACACCAGGTACGTGGGCTAGCAAAAAAACATAAAATGTTCTACTACATAGTGATACTCAAGTGTTTGTAAAGTGAACAGCCATCTGGAAAAGACTAGCGAGTTGCCTTAGGAGGTTGTACAACTGGAGACAAGTAAATAGAATAAAGCTGTATCAGGTGTCAGGGAGCTGTGATGTCATACCTGCACACAGACTTAGGAACCACCACAGACAGAGAACAAAAGAATAAAGAAATGAGAAAGAAAATATATGTTGGCTTCTGTAAACATAGTGACTTAAGCAACAATGACTACAAGTTCTAGGCAAAATCAATGGTAGTGAAATGTCATATACTGTATGCCTCTACTACATTTAACTGGAATACTCTTTTACACCATTTTGTATCTGCATTACAAGATCTAAGGCTTAAAAACACAGCTTCCTACATATCTGATATTGTGGCAAACATACTGTATTCTCCAGATAAGCCAGGCATTTTACATGTTGAAAAACGTTGTGGCGTGAGCTTCACAACTTCTAAATGTGATACCACCGCTA
Source organism: Crenichthys baileyi (assembly GCA_036173005.1). NCBI lineage: Eukaryota > Metazoa > Chordata > Actinopteri > Cyprinodontiformes > Goodeidae > Crenichthys > Crenichthys baileyi. Next base: position 81,906 of record JAHHUM010003079.1, read on the forward strand.
CAAAATGTATGCAAATGCTATGCAGTCACATAGCAATGGCCATAGAATTACAATATTTAAACTCATGTTATGCCATGCAGGCACTCTATATGCACTGATGAAGATTAACTGACCATGGCATATTGAGAACTTGAAGTAGCTCCAACAGGAGTTCAGTCTGATTCTTTTTCAGATTTATTCAGCTATTATTATATTGACTAATTGGAGGACTCAGACTGTGAATATGGTTTTTAACTTTCATCCCCAGATGGACAAGCCATCATCCAGTATTGAAAAACACATTACAGCAAAAGTAACTTTCTCTGTGCTTGTGCAGTGCAAATTTGATATGATTCATCCCGATAAAAAAGCAAAACATTTGAAGGGGTGCATCATAAATTATACACATATGTCATACACTTCACAATTGCACATAATTTATTCTCCTTTGGGCTCATGTAGAAGGCATTTTTAAATATTTCAACATAAGTAAAAAAATAAGAAACTATATGACAGAAGCTTGAAAGATACAACACATGCATGCAGCTATATCGGGTCTAAATAACTAACCATGGAGTCATTTAGCTGGTGTTTATGCTGCATGCAGCAATTTTTAGGGTCAGTTTTATCTCAGTCTGAAGATTATTGGTCCTGAGTCTTTCGAATTATTTGGTTGTTTCCCTTGTGTTGTGTTTAGTTGATACAAAACAAATACTGCATTTTTTCCTATTTAATGTCATAGCTGCTGATCTGAGAGGCATTTTTTTGATTTTCTTTATCTAGTTATTTATATATTATATATATTATAATTATATTATATAATATATTTTATTATATTATATATAAAAAATATATATATAAATTTTATATTTTTATATATTATATTTTTTAATTTTTTTATTTTTTTTAAACATATCAATATAAAATTTTAAAATTTTATTAATATTAAATTATATATTTTATATTTTATTATTTTTTTAAAACATAAAAATTTATATATATATATATTTATTATATTAAAATTAATAATTTAAAAAAATTTTATTAAAATTTGTAATTGAAATTGAATTAAGCGCATTTTTGTCTGTGCTCTGACCTGACTTCTGTAGTTAATTTGAGTCATACTGAACTGGCCAAAATGCAAAAAACATCTGTGGTGAACATGAACCTCATCTACTGATCAAAAAGCCCCTGGTGAGAGCAGCCTCATGCTTGACAATGTTTTTTTGTCTTACATGAAATAGTGCTTTGAGACCTGAAAGTAAGGAGCACACAACCAGATAGAGTTAGACAATAAATTATATATTACTCCCTCATCATTTCTGCATTTAAATGCATTTTTCCAAAGACGAGGGAGGGAGATGCTATTTTCACCCACAGGAGAAAAGGATTACTGCTGTGCTACTTCCAAAGGAATATGTTGAAGAGGAAAAAAGATTTTGGATTACTTGTCTGTTGTAACTTTTTAAAGTAAAAAGGGGGGCCCGCTCCAAAAAAAAAAACACAAAGGGGGAAAATTTTTTTTATGGACCCTCCAAAAAACATGTTGCATCTGTTCATACAAATAAACACTTAACAAAACTACATCCCATTCATAGAGGAGTGCAAAAACACTGATAATCCCACGATTGAAGGCAAAGACACATACAGCCCTACCTCAAGTAGATCTTACTGAAATCCTCCAAAAATGACGTCCTAGTGAATAATGATATCAGTTCTTCATCTCTTCCCATTTGGCCATCACTCACACTAGTGTACACTTAGTCATAGGCCAATTTCAAAAGAATTGGGGACATGCTTTGATGAGTAGGAATGGATCAAGCAAAATGTACAGAGTGAAAAAAAGTGGTGAGAAGGAGCAAAATCGTGCAGATGAGGGGATATACAGAAAGAAAAATGGAAAATAAAGGGGCATACTTGTGTGACCCGAAGGGACATGAAAAGTGTGAATAAAATGGACGGACAGCAGCAGAAAGATGGAATAATGCTGATTATTTATGGTGATGAGGCAGGGCTTGAGAAAAACTCCGATAATGATAATAACTCACCACACTTAAACCGGTTTTGTTTATGGGGTACTTTTTTGTGACAAAAGCCAAACTGAAAAAGTGACTCTGATATCCAGTGGCAACCAAAAAACATTGAACCACAACATTGACCTGTTTAGGCTTGCATGATCTAAACACCAGTTTTAGATCAGCCTCTAAATTAAATTGGGGGTATGGGTTGTTATTTTGGCAGTTTGAATATAGTAGACAATAAGAAAGAATGCTTTAGTAAAGCTCATAGCTCTAGGCTGATACATATTAAAGCACAAGGTGTGTCTGAAAAAATCAACATTATTCCAACAGCTTGCACTAACAAATTGTCCTTGCACCTTTTATTGAAGATGTTACTGACCTTCTTGTTACATTTCTGCAGATTGACTTGAATTTACACAATTATAAACATCTTTTTTTTTACATCAGGAACAATGCATTGCAGTTAATGTACAGTATTTCACTCTGTTATGGATGTATGATTCTCTTGCTTTTTTAACACTTTTGCTGCCCTAGTTGAATTGCCCCTTGTTGTTATCTGCTGCACCCTCCTGCTAAAACGCTTAACACCATAACCCCTGATCACATAAAAAGCAACACATACAGGTAAATGTACAGAGGTGAACCCCTTTTGGAGTGTTTAAAACACATAGATAAAAGCGGACCACGTCAATTCTTTGCTCCTCTGGGGTTCTCCCTAAAGAGCGAGGGGGCCCGTATGAAGGATGTCCTCTGTATCTTTTTCAATTGTAACTCTGACATGATCATTTTGGGCTTAAAATTTGATTTTTTTATTAACCATTTCTATTTTTTCACAAGGGTTAAATACTTTGCGGTTTTTTACTGGTTGGGTCCGGACTAGAAGAAACCGCCCGGGGGTGCACAGGGAGGAAAGAGAGAAAAAACTGCCATTTTTTATAACAGTGGGGGCTCGTCCGACTGTCCAGTTAAAACGGCCCCAAACCCGCAAGGGGCCCCGACACGGGGCGGGGGGACCGCCTTCGGCGTGAATTTTATACAAAAAAATCCCCCCCTTTTTTTTTACAGGACACCCACTAACCCCTAGTTTTGATTTTTGATTGGAAAAATCGGAAATTTCCACAGGGTTAAATAAAAAGAGAATTGCCTTTGGGGAGGACGGAGATCAGTTGAAACCCGGCGTGCAAAGTATCTCCCCCTTTTTTTACAGGCTCCCCTTGGTAAACTATGGCCTATTGTAAATGATGATTAATTTTTTTTAAAAAATTTTTTAAAACCATACTGGGGTAAGAGATCGTGGTTGGAAGTGTGTAGTCTGGAAACCTAGTGGTGAAAAAAAGGATTGCCGCTGAATCCACCCTCCGGTGGAGTGGTGTTTCGGTGTCTTGGAAGCCGATTAGAGCGCTTTAAATTTGAACCGGAGCTCGGAACAAGGTGCATAGTCCGGGTTGGCCGGAACTAGTGTTGGAATAAAAGCAAGTCATGGGGCCCCCCATGAGAACTGAGTGGTTAAATAAGAGAAATGGGCCCATCCACCACGTCCTTGGGGCACGCGGGAAACGCAAACAGGAATCATAACCCCGCTAAAAACCCAAAAAAAAACATTGGGATTTTAAAATAAAATTTTTTGGAAATTCAGAGATTTTTATGGGGAAATTATTTTCTCCCACTCGTCATCACAGCCGTGGCATGAAATTCATAAAAAAGGCAAAAAAAATGTTTATAATCAGTGTGCGCCTCCCCCAACTTTTTTTTAAAACTCACAAAAAAAAACTATCTATAAGCTGGTGTCAGACTAATTGAAAATTAAAGAACAAGAACGCAAGGCAGCCTTTAAAAAAACATCCCCCAAAACCTGGGGCCAGTTGAAAAAACACATAGAAAATTTATTTTACAGGAAATTAAATTCCATATTTGCCCAATTGTGTGCATTTTTGATTTTTCTTTTTTTGAAGAAGTTAAATTCCCTTCCTCAGCTCGTAAAATGACTGCGGTTTAAAACTTGGACACAGACACGCTCCTGAAAGAAGATAACACTTCTGCAAACACAGAACCCTGTCTCTGCTGGAGCTTGATAAAGTTGAAAACTCTCCCTATTGGCAAACTCAAGGCCCGCGGGCCAAAGCCGCCCCCCCGAAGTTTTTTGTATTTCTTTTTAAAATAGACTTAAAAATGGTTTAATTTCTCTCTCAACAGGGGGAAGGAAAACAGCAGAAATCCTGTTGGTTCAAAGGAACGGTCCCCCTTTTCAAAAATCATAAAAATTTAAAGGAAATTTTAAAAAATGTCACAACATATTTTGTGCCCGTGTCAAATCTCAATTATTTTCAAAGGTTTCATAAAACAGGACTGGGACGTTTTCCAGTCCACAGTGCTCCGAAGCAAATAATGATTGATTTTACTAACATGGGAGCAAACACAAAACTGAAGGAACGTTCCCCCCTAAAAAAAAGGGAAAGAAAAGGGAAAATCCCCCATGGGTTTTCCCGAAAAAACATGAGATCTGACAAAGGCCTCATTTTTTCTCCATAAAGATCCGGGAATTTTAAAAAATGAATGGGGTAAAAATTAAAATTTATGCAAGTTTTCAAAACCCGCTCTCATGGGTTTTTATGGGAGTAAAAAAACTAGTTCAAAAAAAAATATGGCTTTTAATCTGCAGACACAATTCCTGGATTGAAGCTCTAACTAAAGGGATTTAATTGGGTTCCTCTCCCAAAATGCAAAATACATGTCGTCTACATGAATACTAAACTTCACCCATGCGAAAAAAAACCCCAGTTTTGGGGGG
>JAHHUM010003080.1:0-85498 GCA_036173005.1 Crenichthys baileyi
CCCAAAATGTCTCGATATGCTGAAGAATGAAGAGGTCCTTTCATTGGAACACCCAACTTTGCCAGGAATACTAATGTTGTGGATGCACCAGGTTTTGAATTTGGACACGGATTCCCTCTAATTTTGCTGAGTTTGAAGCGTAAAGTGAAGGTTTTAAACCCTGCCTGTTGTTTTCATTCTTTTTTGGATAAGGGGCCCCCATATTTCTCCAGCTTTTGTTTAGAAGTATAAAAACCCATCTTTGTTTTTATAAAAAGTAAAAATTCTCTTTAAAGGGCCGCAGTAATAAAATTAATTTTCTGGAGGGTTTTGGGCCCCTTCCCACCGTCCATCTTTTCCCTTAAAATTGAGCCTCGGAGCCGACAGGGCACACTCTGCTTGCTCGGTTCAGACACATCGCCTGCGGAGGGGGGAAAACCTGTTTACAATCTACAGGGGTAAAGCGGCCCCAAACAAATGAAATGCGAGCACACACCTTGGTGGTTCTCTCAACAGGCCTTTAAAAGGGGTCAGAAAACAAGCCTTGAATAGCTGAAGCGGTCAAGTGTGTATACATTACTGCCTAGCTGGTGTCCCGATGGTTGGTGCTGTCACGTGAACAATAGAGGAGGACAGCTCAGGAGGGATGCTCTGAGATTGATCCTAACCTATAAATATGGGTGCCACACAAAATCAAAAAACAGTCAACAAAATATCCCACTGTTGTTAATCAAAGGCCTGCGTTTCCTCCTTTCCTGTAAATTTGGAATCTTAGTAAGCCATTGTTTTTCCTGAATTGGCTCCTTCTTTCTAACTAGAGATTATAAAATCGAAGCAGTGCATTTAATTTCAAAGACAACAAAAAATCAAGCATTCTCTTAGAGTCACACAGATAAGTCCAAACATTAGAGCCTTTGATTTAAATGTCACAATCAGAGTGCAATAATGAACTCACAAGACCCTTCTCTGTCAAGCTCTTTTCCTTTAAATTTGAAGATGACATTTTTGCTCTTTATCTGTGAATATTACATGAGAGGTGGGAGTGTCATGAGACACATTTATTCTGACAAGCGGCGGTTCAAGCTTCATCTTTCCCAGAAACTCAGATTTTTTTTTTGTCATCACACTTAATATTGATGTTAAGGACTGTCCTCCTCAGTCTGTGAATAAATCACAAAAAAGTAGGTGAATATAAATGCATTAAATGAGCTGACGAAAGAGAGAAAAGACCAATAATTGGCACTAAGTCATTCACCAACTTGTGCAAGTAATATGTTAATGAAAAAATTCATGAAAATCTCCCCAAACAGGATTATTAGTACTGCTTATTAGTGGAATATGACACATAGCATGCATGGTTCCCATATATAATTTAAACCCTGTTTCTAAAGATGCACTGATCCTAGATTTTGTGGCCGATATTCGATCACTTATTTTGTAAATATTTGACCTTTCGATGTCAATTTTAGCTGATTCTAATTTTAAGAACTATGAATAGCGGCTTTTTTGTCCTCTTTGAGTGAAATGAAAATAAAACTTACAATAAGTATTAATATTAAAATTGACATTTTATAATGTTTTTAGTTTCTCAATATATATATATTCACAATATATATAATCAACTCCTGTACAAGACAGATATAGTTCATCAATTATGTTTTTGCACACCTTAAAATGTAGAAGTTCACCATATCACAAGATTTTCATATTTTGGCTTAGAAGATTCTTACCTCTATTGTGCTTCACAAAAACACCTCTCTAATACTGAAAATGGCTAACATTAAGTGTTCTTCTCTCAGTATCAACTTCCAAACTGAAGAGTGATGCTATTATTCACAACCTGTTAGCATTTTGAAGCGTTGTGTTCCTTTATTCGAAAAAGGTCTGATTAGAAGTCTCTGAATGGTTGATCAGAGATCAGCTAATTTTTTGCTTGACCAGCTCTGATTATGGTAAACAGCCTATTTCTTGGTGCATCTCTACCTTTTCTCAAATGGAAGATTCAAGTGCAAATAGTATACACTTCTACAAATTTTCATCAGATACAGACTGCTACACAGAATTACAAAAAAAAGCTTTTTTTCCTTTTTTACAGTAAATTGTGTATATTGTTTTTCAAACTTGTAACTGGATGTAAACAAAGTAACAAAATGATTGTCCCTTCAGATACCAGACACAAACATGTTGTGTTTTTGGCTGAAGCTGGACCAAACCCATCCTGCATACTTGAGAGCTCTGTTCAATCAAATCAGCTCTGAAGTAGCAAGTTTATCAAAGCGAGGCGTTAAAAAGTCTCACAACAAAGAAATGGTACTGTTGTACTCGTACTCGTACTCGTAGTCTTCCGCTTATCCGGGTTTTTTTTTTTGGGGGTCGGGGCAGCAGACTCAGCAGAGACACCAGACGTCCCTCTCCCCAGACACCTCCTCCAGCTCCTCCGGGAAGCCCAAGGCGTTCCCAGGCCAGCCGAGAGACATTGTCCCGGGGTCCTTCGGTGGGACGTGTCGGAACACCTCCGAGGAAGGCGTCCGGAGGCATCCGGTATAGATGCCCGAGCCACCTTAACTGGCTCCTCTCGATGTGGAGGAGCAGCGGCTCTACCCCAAGCCCTCCAAATGGCCGCGCTCCTCACCCTATCTCTAAGGGAGTGCCTGCCACCCTATGGAGGAAGCTCATTTCAGCGCTTGCATCCGGGATCTTTGTTCTTTCGTCATGACCCAAATTCATGGCCATAGGTAGGGTAGGAACGTAGACCGCCGGTAATCGAGAGCTTCGCTTTTCGGCTCAGCTCTCTTTCACCACAAGGGCGCACAGCGCCCCCTTACTGCGGCAGCCGCACCGATCCGTCTTCGATCTCCCCTCCATTCTTCCCTCACTCGTGAACAAGACCCGGATACTTGAACTCCTCCCTTTGGGGAACTCCCCTCCAACCTGAAGAGGACAAGCCACCCCCTTTCCGGGCGAGTACCATGGCCTCTGACTTGGAGGAGCTGATCTTCATCCCAGCCGCTTCACAACGGCTGGTACTGTTGTATGAATATGAAATATATTTATATTTAATTTATTTTAATTTTTTATCTAATAAATTCAGTCTGTTTAAGGTTTGATCCTGTGAGTACCAAACCAGTAAGGGTTTGGGTATTAGGACAAAATCGAAATGAGCCAAGCTCTGACATTATTGAACATCAAACTTTGCCACCACATGGAATGAATTCACACAATTTCTTAAAATACAAAATTTATTAACAAAAATGTCAATTCAAAGTCAAACCTATTTCAATCAAAAACTCTTTACTATGCTAAAACAATCCCACTAAACTACCAAGCAGAATTAAAGAAAAAGGAAGACTAATGGGCTATGTACAATATAAACAATTTTAAATTTAAAGATGGTTGAAAAACCCTGACCCGCAAGAGTGATGCAACATTACCATGCAATGTTTTTTGTTTGAGAACCAAGGATTATCTTGAAGAGTCTGGAAGTGAAGTTAAGTTAGTCTTGGAACTAACTTAGGCAATAATCACATACCTTAGACAACCATTTTACAATGCAAGAATCAGATAAAACATTATTTTAATAAAATAATATTTTAAAGAATGATTTTCTGGAAAAAAACCAATTTTCTGGATGACCAATTCTCAATAGTGTTTAATTAGCTGCCTTTACTAATTAAAATAATATTATTAAGGAAATAGTAAAATAATATTTAAGGAAATATTATTTTGAAAAAGAACTAAATCTTTCTGGAGAAATGGGGCTTAATTGTGTTTACTCAGTTATCAAGTTTAGTAAAATAATGTTTAGGGAAATATTATTTTACTGGTTTGAAAACCAACAACCTTTTTGGGTAAATGATCTTAGCAGGCAAGCACGTGTTCTTAGCTGTTAGCAATTAAAGCTAACAAAAGAAACTTGTAGATTATCATCAGAATCAAACACGTACCTTTAAAATACTGTTAATAAAGGGTTAAAATGCATAAGCATGGACGGCACGTTATGGCTTATATTCTGTGTTTAAAATCACCCTCTAAAAAAAGTTTTTCTTAACTTTAAAACACACAAACAAAGAGCACACAAACTGAGCACGTGTGCTGAACAGCTAGCACTAAGATGGCTGAGTTTCAACACAAACAAAATCAAACTTCATAAAACGAAAAAATGTTTAGATCATTTCATTCTAAATTACTTCTCTCTCTGCCCAAACCTAACCTCTGAACCGTGCTGAGGAATAGCTGTCCAGGGCGACGAAGTTTGAAGAAACGTCCACAGTCAACAAAGGGTTAGCTTACAGCTAACCTCCGTAGCTGTGGGGAGGGGTGGCTCGCTCTGTCGGCCGACCAAACTGCACGTGACCACGGTGGTGCGTCTTGTTGTCCTTTCTTCAGACGGGGAAAACTGCTTCACTCGGCGTCGTAGAGACAGGGTCTCTGCTGGGAACTTTCTATAACACAGTTTGAATCCGTAGACCTCAGAGAGAAAAGTCAAGCAATGCCTGTACCTTAATTACCCCCTTTTAGGAATGAATACCAGATACACAAACAGCAATTCATTCGTACTTAACTTAGTGCATATGATCATGATCGTATGACACTTTTGGATCCAGTTTGAAGCGTTATGTCTGTTTGCCAGCAAAGAGACATTAGCGCGATGTGCCTCTCCTGTCCCAATCCTCTAGAGATCGCCGTGGAAGAGATCGATTCATTGGAAAGGCAGGGGTTTTATTCAAAACAGTGACGTCACAGGGAGTCCACCATTACCCTTTACCTGGCTGTGCAGGAAGTAGGTTAATGTGATTTATTTTGAAAGTTCCAGAAAAGTTCGTACTGGATGTTGTAATCCATGGCTGTGGGTCCCAACATTTGCTAAACCATTAGATTAGGATTGAGACAGAGTTAGTCTGGGCACGCTGATGGTCCCATGTCATTGGTGTATCGCATCCCAATTGTCCTAAATGCAAGAGGAAATTCAGAGCGTACAGCTGTTGAGGCTGGTCTTTAAAGTGAAACTAAACCCGATGTGGAAGCATACTCTACCCCCAGACCAATAAAACAAAATGTCACCAAAGTGGATTTCGCCAAGTAGGGGGGTGCAAAAAAAAGTTGATTTGGGGTTTAGCTACTCTTTAATTTTATATATTAAAACATGGAGAGTGACCAGAGAGACGCTGGTAATTTAACCACGGATCAGTTTTTTGAGGTCTTTGGAGGATATTTCACCCCCATCATCACCGTAGGTTCAGGGAGGCTTTGTGGAGCCCAGTGGGCCTGAGCCTTATTAGTTCGAGCTGCTGGCTCAAGGCGCTGACTCAGCGATCCCACCTAATCTATAAAACAACACTAAAGCTAATTACTATGGAATTTGATATGACTAAACAATATAAGAAACTAAATTTAATGCTTTGCTGACTAAAAGGTAATAAAATGCTAACCCAAGAAACGCTATCAATGAATACTTGTTAGTCCAACTCCTGACTCGCCACGGGGGTGTCTGAGTGAGATGGTTTCATACCCAAAAGCGGGGCTGTGACGTAGACATCGACCAAACTTTACCGTTTGTAACCAACAGGAAAATTCAACTGCAGTAGCCACCCTCCAACCCAAAGAGGTCAGCAATAAGATGGTTTTAGGCCAAATATTGCTGAATTAAACAAGTTTAGATGCAAATGTCAAAATTTGCATAGTAACATCAAGATAGCACCCTTAAGGCCCAGTTTCAGGAAGGCTTTGACATGAACCTTGAATTTTGTTGATGGAGTTCAGTTCTTGCATTCTCCCCACTGACCTTTCGAGGAGATGGGTTCTAGAGCCCACACTGTGCGTGGAGGTGAGCCAGACTATTTCTAGTTGATATCTCTCGACCTCCCGCACAAGCTCAGGCTCCTTCCCCCCCAGCGAAGTGACATTCCATGTCCCTAGAGCCAGCCTGAGCATCCGGAGATCGGGCCGCCGAGGTCTCCACCTCGGTCTGCTGCCCTATCCTCTTTGCACCGGTCCCTCATGGTTCTCCCTGAAGGTGATGGGCCCAATGGGGGATGGCTTTGCGTCTTTCGTTCTGGCTTGGCAATCTGGCCACCAGGTGCTCTCCGATGAGTTCTGACCCCAGGCCTGGCTCCAGGGTGGGACCCTGGCTCCACCGTACTGGGTGATGTCACATGCCTCGATTGTGAGGTCCTCATAAAGGTGTCTTGGGTCCTCATGAAGGGTTCTTGACCGGAAAAGGGTGGCTTGTCCTCTTAAGGTTGGAAGGGAGTTCCTGCCTCAAGTGGAGAAGTTCAAGTATCTTGAGGTCTTGTTAACAAGTGAGGGGAGAATGGAGCGGGAGATCGACAGACGGATCGGTGTGGCTGCCACAGTAATGGGGACGCTGTGCCTGTCCTTTGTGGTGAAGAGAGAGCTGAGCTGAAAAGCAAAGCTCTCAATTTACTGGTCGGTCTATGTTCCTATCCTCACCTATGGCCATGAACTTTGGGTCATGACCGAAAGAACGAGATCCCGGATACAAGTGGATGAAATCACCTTCCTCCGTAGGGTGGCAGGGCACTCCCTCAGAGATAGGGTGAGGAGCTCGGCCATCCAGGAGGAGCTCGTAGAGCCGCTGCTCCTCCACATCGAGAGGAGCCAGTTGAGGTGGCTCGGGCATCTATACCAGATGCCTCCTTGGATGCCTTCCTCGGGAGATGTTCCATGCATGTCCCACTAGGGGGAGGCACAGGGGACGGCCCAGGACATACTGGAGGGACTATGTCTCTCGGCTGGCCTGGGAACGCCTTGGGCTCCCCTCGGAGGAGCTGGAGAAGGTGTCTGGGGAAAGGGACGTCTGGGTGTCTCTACTGAGTCTGCTGCCCCTGTGACCCGGTCCTGGATGAAGTGGAAGACGACGTGTACGAGTACCAGTTCAGTTCTGTCAGGTTCCATCAATTCACTGTTATGCCGGAAGTGACTTTGGTTTATCTCCACAAAGATTTATCCATTGTAAGATTTATCAATTTTCACACTATATGTCTTCTACAGGGGCTGCACGATGGCGCAGTTGGTAGCACTGTTGCCTTGCAGCAAGAAGGTCCTGGGTTCTTTCGGGGGTCTTTCTGTATGGAGTTTGCATGTTTTCCCCGTACATGCATGGGTTCTCACTGGGTACTTCCTCCCACAGTCCAAAGACATGTTTGTGTGTTGCCCTGCGATGGACTGGCGACCTGTCCAGGGTGTACCCCGCCTCTTGCCCATAGACTGCTGGAGATAGGCACCAGCTTCCCCGCGGCCCACTATGGAATAAGCGGTAGAAAATGACTGACTGACTGTCTTCTACAGGCATGCAGACCTTAACCCACATTACATAATAACCTGCTCGTCTTTAGTCCATGCATCCCGGTTATGTCCCCATTCCAAAGGAAGCCATCTTTATTCTGGTATCGGTCCTATGGCAGAGGTATCCAACCCCAGTCCTCAAGGGCCTGAGTCCTGCATGTTTTAAAGTAAATCAGCTACATATCTGTTGCTGCTCTCCATGTGGAGGACTTAAATTTTCCTTCTTATTTATTTATTCTTTTTCCAGTGCAAGACAAAAGTGTTACAGAAGAGACCAGCTGTAGCTTGTTTGGATATAAAAGTTGTAATATAACAGAAAACTTGTTTCATGTGATTTTTTTTTTGTTAATGAGGAGTTATAAATATTTTGTTATAATATATTTCCTAGGCAATGCCTGAAAACCTTAAGCCTCTTCTCAAAACAAATTGAGAAACAGAAATATGGTTTTTATTTGTATCTGAATCGGGACCCCAGGGTACATTTTTGTTTAAAATATTTTGATATGTAAGGCTGTTTTCGTTTTATAATACTGTTGGAATAATTAAGACATTATACAAAATGCTTCTGAATGATTAAATGTGTTTTTTTTAGTTTGGTTATTTTATCACAGTAAATATGAATCATAATAGTTTTTTTCCCTAAAATTTGCATATTTTCCTTCACAGAAGAAAAGGCAGCTTAATGTTTGCTGAAGTCCCCATACTTTGCTCTGTGACCTGAGTGACACAGTAATCCATTAGAAAACCAATCTTTAGTTTTATTTACCTCAGCTGGCTGCTTCATTTTTCTTTTAAGATGTCACGTTTGCTGACCATGTGTGCTGTCGATCGGCTTTGGTGACTTGCATCTGTCACACCCCCACACTCAAGCCAGCCCAACTTCTCATAAAACCTGCACCCATCTGGGTCATCGATTTGTTCCCATCTAGAAATGAGCCCCCTGTCACACATATTGTTTCTAGATTGAAAAGGAGTTGGCCAACGTCTGTTGTAAATCACAAACTCCTATTAACCGGAGTGATCCCTTCTCTCTTTCTCAATGCCCTGAGTTAAGTCAAACCACTATCTTGGTTTATTTACAGGATTTTCTTTTCTGCCTCAGCAGGACAGACCCTACATCACTGTTTCTAGTATGAGAGAACAGACATGTGATTACAGAGTCAGGTACAAAAACATTTAACTGAGGGGAGGGGTTCAGTGACCCTTGATTCTGGCATCTTCTCCCAGGTCAGGGTGGGAAAATGGGGGTCACAGAACACACAAACATATATATTTTGAAGACACTTAATGATCCAGGAAAAGAAGGAGGGTCACACACTGCTGGAATCATGTTTAATGTTTTTGATGTTTTCTTTTTAATCGATACTCCCAAAACAAATACATGTTTTAATAGAAGCTGGCATAGCACATGAGCAGCAGATGTAGAATGTTCCAGAGTGGCAGGGTGAGGAAACCTGCTTGGCTTTGGATTATTCTTCCAACCAGTTCCAGAGGAATATCCCTTGAAAATCCCAGAATGCAACAATATTTAAATGCAGTAGTTATATTTCTCTTAATCATCACAATTTACTGCAAGTAGGTATGCATGCTTAAAAGCTTATACTTTACATTTTTATTCTGCTGAACTGTATATTGCATTATGAAGGATTTTCATTCCTACTTGTTTATGTAATGACACACCTATAGCATTAATGCTACCAAAGAAAAGACATTGATGAATTTTAGCCACCATTATACAGTGCATTAAGCAACACATGCAAAATTTCCCAGCACAATTTTTTTGGATCAACTGCACATTTAAACAGCTCTTGAAACAAAAAAGCTGAATCCCATTTCAACCTTCTCCTCAACCTATCAGCCTTACTCCTCATGAGGTTTTGTGTTGAGGTGGGTGTTTGGTTAAAACTATCCAGCCTCTGTCCCAATAGCAGAAACCTGGCTAGCATTTGGGGTAGTTTTCCAGGCTTCGTTGCTTGGAAAATTGTCCACAAAGCTTTGGTTTTAAATGGTTTATGCAATCTGTCTCAGATATTTCTGGCTCCCACAAACCTTTTGGAAATTGTGATTTTTCTGGTGCCATTGACCCAAAATTCAGAGTACATTTTACTAAATTTTGAACACTTCCTTTAATACACCACACTCTGCTGTGGTTTTGTATCATTGCCATTGAGAATTGCATTGTTAATGCTTGCGAGAGTAAAATGACTAAGATTCATGGTTTTACACATAAAAAAAATGAAATTGGTTTAAGAATATCTTCTCTATATTTCATATTTGCCTGTTTATTCAAATCTATCTCCAAGTCAGCCTGTTACACCTCGTTTTGCACAAAACTTAATCGGATCTCGCACATTAACAGTTTCCATTGAGCTGACCTTGACTTAAACACAGCCTGAGGCGGTGGACTGAAGGCTGGACTCCCCTAAGCTTCCCCCTCCCCCAAAGACTCCCTGCTGTTTGACTGAAAAGAAAAAAAAGTACATGCCTGGATGCCTCTTTTGCTTTGTGCTCTGATCTTCACACAGGTTGCTAAAACAAAGCCCTCATTAATATTTACAGCCTCTCTGATGGGACGCGATCAATGGAGGGAGGTGAACGAGATGGGAGAGTGGGGCTGAATAATCACCCGCTATTCTCAGGCCTTTGCCTTCTCTTTTTCTCTAAAGTTAAGAGATGTTTAGATTAGGAATACAGTAAGGAAGAAACAAATGGAACTCTAATAAAGCATAGAAAGCTGTTAGGACAATGTTATTTAATCGATTTTCTTTTTGTGTAATGTTTTCATATCCCTTGAACCTTTTCAGATTTTGTCTCATTACAACCACCACCATCAATGCGTTTCATTGGTATTTTATGTGAATGACCAACAAAAGGAAGAAACTGAGAAATGGCAGTAAATTGATACAAACTTTGTGCAACATTAGGTTTGGTTTGGCAATGAATAACTACTAAGTGCCAAGGGCAATTATTAACAAAGTTAGTAATTGTAATCAATATTACCAAGTCGAGGCCACCTGATTATCAGCCAAACAGCTGTCAGTCTCTGTCAGTTATTGCTTTTAAATACCTGTCTGCTGAGGTGTGGTATTATAGAACTATACAAATAAAAGGGGAAAATGAAACATTATTTTGCCAAAATTTATATTTTAACATTAATTTGCAGAGTAAAAAAAACAAACATTATGGACAAATGACCCTTTAATATTTTGTTGATTAACCCTCACTGCCTTATTGAATGGAGTTATGGACTCCTAAGATGGCGGCAAGAAACATTTATGGACAAGATGGTGATATGATGAACATAGACTCACAATTTGGCTCAAAAATTGACAGATTAGATGATGTCACATCTGGTATAGCAGTTTAGCTAACACAAATGAAATAGCAGTTGCCTCATTTCGCAACCCTTTTAAATTTTACATGCACCTTTTTAAATATCATTAATACAAATACAAATACGTATGAGGGCTGGTGGCGAGTTAAGGCTGATCGGACTATGCAGGCATGTTGTTTTGCAGGTTAGAGAGGAGGAGATTGGAGAACACAGATTAAATGGAGCAGGTTCACGTCACTGAACCATCAATGTTTAAACCACTTATTGAAATACAGTTTGTCTTAACTTTTGTAGCATCAAGTCTAGGTAGCCTGCTAGCACTCATATAGTTTAGCACCACAAAGCAAAACACAATGAAATAAACAATATTAAAATAGTTTTATAAACTAATGTTCTGGGAGGGGGTAAACTAGAGCATGTTGGCAGCATGCCGAGTTGGGATGAGTGTCTGCTCGGAGCTGCGGTTTTTAATCCGTCTTCTTCAGGCAGTGGCGAAAAACTGGCATTAAGTAGAAGACTAGTCTTATTTTTGGCCGGGGGTACAGTCACCAGTAATGCATCCATAGACCGTACTTAAGTCTTGAATTCAAGGTTTTTTCTTCGAAGATGTAGACTTTAACTCAGTCAGCGAGATCAAAGATGTTTACGCACATTTCCCCCCAATGCAACCTGTGGTGGTTGCAGGCAAAGAGAAAGCAATGCTGCCGCACGTAGAGTTTTGTAGATCTATGATGGGGATTCGGGCTGTGACTCCTCCTACCTGGGAGCTGTGCAGGAGGATGGATTTATGCTGTGCATTCTGGGATTCAGAGTTATTAACAGTCTATTTTGTTGTATGTATTGTAGTTTTTCTTCCTATCATTTCTTCCTATCATGGCTGGACCCCAACCTTCATCATTTAAGTATTAAAGCAAAAAGAAAGAAAAGGACAGGACAGAATAGAGCTTGTTAGAAATTAGTTAATATCCCTGTACACTGTGGTGTGATAAATGTGAAAGGATCAATTCCAGATTTTAATGGCTCGCTGTGTGTGATTACATACATGACGTATGTCGTTACCTCAGTGACAACACAGCTGCAGGTTATCCGCAACTCCTTTTCTGTGATCACTTCTTCAGAGTGGTTCCAACCTTTATCTTTAATCTTACCTTGGTTTTGCATTGCAGAAAGGTGTTTGTCGTCAATCTGGTGGCTTGGGTTTTGGCTGGTTGTCAAAAACCTTGTACCATTTTTCTTCCACTTTACAAATATGCACTACTTGGTGTCAGGCTAACACATGAAATCCCAACAAACTGGTTGTAAGGTAACACATGTAAAAACGTCAAGGACTATAAAAAGTTTTTTCAATGCACTGTATGTGAAAATAAACTTTTGCAGTTATGTCTGCTTCAGACCTGATGTTACTGCTTCTTTTGACTTTCATGTGCCCAAATGTCTTCTATTTTTCCAGCTCAACTGTTTGAGAAGAGTGTTGGGAGTGGATTTGTAACAGGGTCCTAGTGTCTTCATTGGCGGGCCCAGCACGGTGGAACTTTAACCTTAAATTCCAACATTCTGATATGGTCTGCGTCTCCTGTTGGTGAGCACACTGCCCTGTGAACTATAAGCAAATTAGATAGGCAGCATGCCCGCTAGCCCTCTTGACTGACACAAGCCCTGCAGAGTGATCTTAAACTGCAGAGGGAGTGAGCTATTAATCACAAGTGTTTTTCCTTTTGCTTTTTCCTGCTGTTGAAAAAGTAGAGGGGAGACCTGATCTCGGTGATGAATGCCCTGACTTCTTCACATTTCAAAAGTACAGTTTATCCATGAGGAATGGAGCCACTTGTGCACGGGCGGAAGGGAAATTGCCTTTTTCTTTGACCTGCAGCCAAGGGTGAGAAAGTGAATAGAAAGCGATATGAGAGCGTCTGCCCTCTGAAATGATGAATACTGTGCAAATTAGAAGAGGCCTTTCAATCTTGACTGCTTATACTTTTTACATTCACTGCTCTAAATCATTTTCTATCCTTTGCTCCACTGCTCACTCCTCTTTTTTTCTGAGTCATTCTACTCTTTTTGTCAGTTTTTATATCCTCGCTCTATCTGTATTGTCTGCATGCTGCACGGGTGCGCGGGTTGACAGATTCAGCTTGGGGAGGTCAGGAAGGCGAGGGCAGCATTTGCAGAATGTGGGACAGAAAGCTGAGGCAGCACAGCTTTTAGTGAAAACAGCATGCAGTAGGAATCAGGAGGTCGCGGAGAACCACAGAATCACGACCTTCATTTGTGCATAGGGAAAAAATTGACTTTAATGCGTTTTTTTGTGATTCTCTGCATATGTGTGTACACTGTGCCATGTGGTGTAAATAAGATCCCATCATGCATTATTATTAAGAAACAGAATGTTAAAGAGAAATGCTAAAAAAAAGCAAAAACATTCATCATCTTTGCCCATATGTCATGCAAAGTATTTGCAGTAATGATAAAGAGTTAAAATAATAATTGTTTATTTTAGCTGCAGACATCCCGTGAACATTGTTTTTGTTTGCATAATTAATCTGAGCACATTTTTTATCTTGCAGCTCATCCTGCTGCTGGTAAATGATGAATGTCTGGCTCATAAAAATGCTCAGAAACGCAGCAAAACCCCCAAACTGCAGAAGAAGCCTAACACAAAGCCAGTGTGACTTAGAAGGGATGTGAGCAGAATAAGAAAACCGAAGAGAGACTGGTGGTAAAAATACAAATACACTTTTTTTAACCAAGCTCATTCTTTTGTCCTGCCGGATTGACACTGAAATCAATCTGAGAAAAAGAATTAGCCATGTTTTGTAAACCACTTTGTGGTTTAAAGGATTACGTGTAACTCTGTCTTGAAAAACTATTCATACCCCTTGAACTTTTTCGTAATGTGTAACATCAAAACCACTGACTTTAATATATTTTATTGGAGTTGTGTGCAGTATCCAAACAAAGTAATGTATGGTTGTGAAAAGGTCATAGATGATGATGTAGATTATACAACTCTTGAAAAAGGTTTTCACAAATGGAAATCTGCAGCGTTCCATGCATTTGTATTCAGTATCTTTTACTCGGACACCCTGAAATAAATTCCCATGCAACCAATAGGTCTATGAAAGCCTCAGAGGTTTGTTAGAACATTAGCGAAAAAACATCATGAAGACAAATGCAGACAGATCCAGCATATAAGCGTTGGCTAATAAAACAATGTCCCAATCTTTGACCAGAGCACTGCCCAAATCATCATCTGAAGATGCAAAGAGTATGGCACAACTACAAACCCATCAAGACATGGTCATCCGAGTGCAGCGGTGGTGCAGAGGTTAAATGCACAACCCAGATTCAGAGGCTTCCGTCCTTGACACAGTTGTTGCAGGTTCGACTCTGGGCCCAGGTGACCTTTGCAGCATGTCTTGCCCCTCTCTCCACCTCTTGCCTGTCAGCTTACTGTTGAAAAAATGAGAAGAAAAGGCCACTAGTGCTACAAAAAAACATAAAAAAGGGCATGTTCATCCACTTACACTCACAGGTTGAATAAGCACAGTATTAATCAGAGAAGCAGTCAACAGTCCTGTGGTGACTTTGGAGGAGCTGCAGAGATCCACAGCTCAGGTGGGAGAACTATTAGTCGGTTACTCAACAAATCTGATCTTTATGGAAAACTGGGAAGAAGAATGTGAATGTTGAAAGAAAGCCAGAAGAAGTCCCCTTTGGACTCTAAAATCCTAAATGAGCGATTACATCATTATTTTGAAACCGGAATATTGCAGCTTTAGATACAGGGTTAGGGTTAGCAGCAAAAAGAGGTGAGTGAGTGACTGAAATATGACAGATTGGCACAATCTTATTCAAATCAAGATTGCCCAACCTGTTGGGGGTTATTCAAGATCTCAAGGGAACAACCCTGGGGAGACCCGTGAGCAGATGATCCTTAGGGGCTTGTAGAGCAAGCAGTAAAATTTTGCATAAGTGACTACTCAGGTGGGTAACACTGGATTAAGAAAGACAGAGCCGGTTGAAACTTCTTTGATAATACAGTAACAGATGAAGCATGGTTGAAGAAACGGTCCTGGTTTGGCTTACATGGGTTCCATTGTTTGACAGGTTCAGAACTCCAGCAGGCAGAGATGAGTCAGATGAGGGTCAAAAATTATTAAAACGGAGTCCGTAAGGATTACCAAGCAGGGAAAGGCAAAGAGCAAGGGTTCAAGTGGCAGAAACTTCGTAGTGTTCTCAGTGGCTAGACTAGATTTAAAAATGCTGGATTCTGTTTGCATGAAGCTTCAGATAATCTGACACCTGTGCTGTGGCTGGAAGGGGCTTTTATCCTGGAGAGGACAGGCAGAGATAATTAGATAGGCATATGTGAGCATGTTTAAGCGATTCAGTAGTCATGGGTAAGGAGTGCACTGAGATATGGAAAACCATTCGCAGAAACAGTCAAACCATGACATTAAGAATCTATTACAAGTCTTGAAAGTTGCTCTTCACAGATATTCTCCACCCATTCTGACTGAGCTTGACCTATTTTGCAAAGAACAATGGGAAGAAAATTTGTGTCATTCTGTCAAATAAAATACAATGGAGTTTGTGGTTCTGATGTGACAAAATGTGAAAAAGTTCAATTGTATGAGTACTTTTGCACGGCACTTAAAATATATCTGTTTTAAAGCATTTGCTTAAAGTTTTAATCTATAATTTTGTGATGAATGACACCAACCTAACCCACGTAATGTAATTCAAATTTTTCCTAAACTCAGTTTTCACACCTAAAAGAGTCTTAACCCACATGCTCCATGCCTAGCTCCATGCCTTGGAGAGCAAGCGTTTATCCCACAGATGATTCAAAATTGAATCAATTTGCCAACTGCAAGTTATCTAACTCGGAATCTTCTTGCTGAGCCAAAACTAATTAGTGCAAATGTTAGACAAGTGTAAAATGCTACCTTATCTAAAGAACCAGTAGTTTTAGGGTGCAATTATTTTTCTCTTCTTATGAGAATATTTCAAAATTATGCACAGATCAGAGTTCAGACAAAAACCAACATTAAAGTTAATATAAAAATGTTTATAATGAATCATCTAATCAAAGATTTGCAGTTTGTAGACACTGAGCTGGGCTGTCAGCAGATCCCAGAGGCTAAAGTCATGGAAGACTGGTTTGTCTGTAACTAGACAAGAAAAGAAACGTCTACCTGTTTACATCGTCTGCATCTGCTTACTTTCCCTTGAGGTTCATTCCAGTGCCTGTGGGTACATCAGTTAATTTGAAGGATGCAATTAAAACAGTGTGAGATATTTTTTACAACCCTGGCTTTATTACAGCAACACTAAAAGATAATTTCATACAATAAAAGGACAAATAAAGAGTTTAAGTCTTCTTCACCCTGTATGCCAAACAACCTTCTTTGGCACACAAAAAGACAAAAAGAGACCTTTAGACCAGTGTCTGCATAATAAAGCAAACCATTATGGTCCATTTACTGACAAAGCTACCTGAGTAACAAATTAAACATGTAGATGGAATGATCCAATATAAACATTGGTCGGTTCACATTTGGTACAGATGGATATGTTTAGGATTTGATTTTCGTGGAGCTGGCACATCCAGAAAAGGCACCAGATGGCAGATGTTCTCATACTGAGTGGAACAATAGTGTTTCAGGAAGCTGCTGGATCTTCAGTACCATCCAACAGTCAAAACAGTGAGTAAAGGTCACCGGATCTTCAGTATGTCCACTCACTGTTTTGATGATGATATGAAGATGCATCAGACATTCCCAGCAAATGGTGGTTTGATAGCAGTCTAATGTAGGTAATTACAGGCACCCATACAGGCACCCATGAGGCGGAGTGGTTGTATTGTTTATTCCCCTGACATGTGGGTCATATTCTAGACAACACAGCTAAGTATTAGATACTAACAGTGCATTTAACTATTTTCCTATACAGATTTCTTCTGTTTGTCACACTTCCATGGTTGGGCCACAGCTTAGTCTTTTTACACCGCTGGGAAGGATTGTTTTAATTCATCCACATTCAAGAGGTTTCTCCCATAAACAACCTGTTTAAGATCATGCCACAGGATCTCATTCAGATTTAGGTCCAGACTTTGACTAAGCTACTCCAAAACCTTCATTTTATTCACAGTCAGAAGGGGATATGCGGGTGTGCTTCAAATCATTGTCTTGTTGCATGATCCAAGTGCACTTTAATTTAAGATTACAAACTGATGGCTGGATATTCTCCTTCAGTGGTGAAGATCAGAATTAATGGTTTCATCGCATACAGCAAGCTGGCTAGATCCCTAAGTAGTAATGCAGCCCAAGACCATCACACTAAAACCACCAATAACTACCATTTCTTATTCGCACAGAGTCAGGTTGGTTCCGATAGCTTCAACACTTAAATAACATCATCACTTGAAAAATGCTTTTTATACCCATCCAGCTTATCATTGTCTGGTATTACAATTTATATGATGATCTAAGACATTCAAGTTTCATAAAAAACAAAAACTGAAGAAAACTAAATGGGGAGTCAAATACTTTTTCAGAGCACTGTATGAGTTGCATCATATATTCTCCGGTTTAAACATCAGGCAACAGTGACATCTGTACACCCCACATGCTGGCTACGCTACAACCATTTGATGTCATGCAAAACCATAATGCAACCCCTATAAAACTCTGACAACGAGACAATGAGTTAGAAATGATGTGGTGTTCCACAAATTCACAAAGTCTTGCTTCAATAAAGGTAAATGTATTGTTGGTTGTATGTGTTATGATACACTTTTTTGGTTGGTGTTTCTTTTTATTTTTAATGAACATTAGGATAACCTTTAATAATATGTGGATGATAACATATGATTTTTTATGGAGAAAAAGCTGTATGGCCAACTGTGGACAGGTGGCAGCTGTGGACTGAAATATGAATTCATTGATATATTCTAAAGCAAGAGAAATTCAGTTTTATCCCGTTATATATTTTTTTAATAGGCGCAGTACATCAACTTATAAATAAAATACTTGTTACCTGTTTCTTGTCTATGAAGCATTCTTTCTGTTTGGTGACTGTCTCTGTGTGAATGGATGGTCCACTCTTAATGACACACATCATGCCCTCTGGTATGAGTCCTGGCAGGTTAATACATTAAGATATACATTGTTGGTGTTGCTTAGTGCCTTACTATTTGTGTCAGGAGGTATTTTGAAATGCATATCTGTTCAAATAAATAATGTTAAATAACATTCGATTAAAGTAATTTATGCTAAAAATACTAACCTATGTTGGAAGATTATATCTGATTGTTCTTCTTAACCGCTGGCTCCTACACATGTTAAAAGGTGCTTAGAAAATTATTTGATTGGACCAAACCAGCAAAAATACATTGCAGCTTGCCAGCCATGCTTTGTCTCACTGCAGACATTTGGATTTGAAGCTGTAGGACTAGCTCAGGTGTTTTAACGAGCTCTGCATTCCACCTCTGCATCTGGGCAAACTGGTTGCTCAACAGAACATCTCCCAAAGCAAAACTTCCTCAATGTGGAATGCAGCTCTAGTTAATTTGAAAAAGGTTTATGTTGTAATATTTTTGTAGCTTTGATTAAGGAGACTTAAATCCTCGTCTGGACAAATGCGAACCAAGATCTAACAGAGGCACTTGATACAACAGAGATCATTGCTCAACAGAGGAAACCTGGAGAGTCACTTTTATTCAGACTGTCCTTCAAAGGTAAGTAAAGTCTGATTATTTTAGTGTACTTCAGGGTAACTTTTCAAAAAACACATTAATAAGACAGAAAGTTTACAGTCCGAAAGAAATGCTTCCAGCTTTAGAGTTATATCAGGTAGGAGTTCTACTAATTTATACTTAGTTTTTAATTACGTTAATGAAGGGAATTGTTCTGGAGATGAAAAGCTGATGTAGGAGGAAGCCTATTTATCTTTTAACTAACGGCACCATGATGTTCAAACAACGTAGAACTACCTTTATACTGCCTATTTAAATATATTGCTGTGTTGTCATAAAGAAAAGTCATTTGTGTCGCTGTGTGTAAAGCAAAGTTTTTACAGTCTTTGAAAACAGAACAGAATGACAGATTAGTTGTTAGTGGGTCATTCTAAAATGCTGCACCATCATTGGTCTTGAGGCCCAAGTTAAGCTGAATAGGCAACAATGACTAATTTGTTTCAGACTGTCTAGAATAAGAATATTGCATGCAGTGACATTTGAAAGGACAGTGTTTTGTGTTCATCTGGCTGTTCTCAACAACAGCAGTGAGAAATGATGCTCAGTCGGACTCTCTGCAGGGTGACCTCTTCCCTGGGAAAAGCTGCTCCTCTTCTGCATTGCATATGATTTGTTCAGGGACAATGAGAGCTTGATGGTGATTTATGGTCAGCCGGGGAGCAGATGTGCAGAAAAGAATTTCTTTTAAAAACATATTGCAGAATTACATATTTACTATGCACTTTACATGTAGTTTTAGGAGCTTTGAAGTCTCACTTTGTGTTTCTTAGTTTCTAAAACAGTTCCGTTTATCACCTGAATGAACTTTGTCTCATCTGCAGCTGAGCTTTTCCAATCGTACATTTATGAGATACAGTCCTTATGAAGGACTAGATCCAGACTACCTCAACCTTCACCCCTTCTGTGTTTGCTAAGCACTCTTATGTTGTGGTTTTGCACGTCTGAGCCCTGTAATGTAGCGACACACCCACAGGGACAGCAGACATGAGGTTAATGCAATTCACTGCAGGAAAAAACAAAAAAACAAAAATTGGAGCCTGTTTTGGCACTCGTAAAGAATGGGCAGTGACAAGCCTGGATAGCAGATGGTGGAGAATCTGTAATTATAATTCTCTGGCGAAAAATGTGGCACTGTTGGAATGAGGTGCTGCTGCCGTTACACTGATTGCAAAAGTGTCTGCATTTTTGGCAAACGGTTCAAAAGTCCTGTGTTTCTTTTAGATTGCAGTTTTTCGTTGTGGGTTTCAGCTATTGAGGACAGGTTGTTTAATGCGGCCAGACTGCAGCAGCATTGGTGTCTGCCAGCGTGTCTCTAGAAGGGTAATTACCTGCTCGATCACAAACAGAATGAATATGGACAAAGACGGTCGAACTGAATTTAAATGGGTTGAGTCTGTAATGGATCCCAAATGGGAAGCAGGGGCCTGAGCTCTGCCCTGGAGGGACTCACCTGTGATTTAGCCCCTTTCCCTCTGTATGTGACAAGGGGGCATTGTGGCATCATTCCCCCCTTACCCCATCCCCCACCCCATGCACCTCCATGACCCTGAATGCTCCCTCTTCCGTAGGAGGGTGCATAATTGTCTAATTAAATAGTAAAAAACAGCCCTAGCGTTGCTCATTAAGGACATTGCTCCATCAGCTCCTGCCTGTCTTTTTCTTTCGAGAAGGGCTCCTCATCTCATCCTGGCAGCGAAGGTCAAACAAAGAAGTGTGCTCTCGATTGTTTTGCACCGCAAAGAACGGCAAGACAGGAAAGACACCAAAAAAATGTATTTGAGTATTTAAAAAAATCTCTTCCATCTGGGTAAATTGGTCATTTTGGTAAAATGACTAACAAACACAGCGATGTTTGGGTTGGGTTTATTTTCAGAGATAGAGCTCTTAAACTATAAATAATTGGTTGGTTTTCTGCTGAAGAACTGACTTTTGAGCATAGTGTTTTGATGCATGTTTAGGTTCATTGTCCTGTTGGAATATCCAGTTCAGTACAAGTTCCAGTCATCTGGCCCAACATGTCAATTAAAGTAAAAGAAACTTATCAGTATGTCCGGGAATGGCCTAGGCTTTGGTCTGTCACACACTGGAAGATGCTGGAACACCAGTCTCTCTGTCCACAGTGAAGCAAGTTTTACATTGACCTGTACTAATGGAGTGCTGGGAAAAAAAAGTGCCTGGTCCAAAACAGATCCCTCCTATGCCAGCTGAAATTTGCAGCTGCTCACAATGACAAGCCACAGTGGTAAGACAAATGCTGAGTTATTTGGCCACAATGATCATACGTAAGAAGGAGTCAAGTTGAGGCAAAGCAAAGTCAAATCTTCTAACACTGCATCAACTGTGCAAGAAGCAAAGTCTGGTATGCAATATTGTTTTAATCTTGATGTGATCAGCAGTCATACAGGGAGTTTTTGTAAAAACAAAGCTTTTTTTTTTTCTTGTATCGATAAAATCTTGCATTCTGCAATTGTTTGTAGTAAAATTGCACACAGCTGTTCCCAATCATATGGAAATTGTTTGTGTAATATTGTGGTGTGCATTTAAGATCATGAAGCTCTGTGCATTAGAATAAATATTGTTACCCTCATGCTGCTAAAAAATTTACACCCTGACAAACATCTCACCACCTGATGGTAATTTAACCTTTCCAGTTCCAATTACATCTCTTTCTGCATCCCTTCCCATAGGCTGTCCTCATATTTATATGAACCATGAAAATTTCATAGGCTTGGTTTTAGAGGTGAACATATGTCCTATCCTAAATGTTGGGCCCTGCAGTTGCTTGTGACAGAGGAGCAGACATTTGAGTTCGAGAGACTACCGTAGAGTGGCTGCTGTTTATTCTTTTTAGCCAGCATGAATGCAACTGGTCTGAACATGGGTTAACACTGAATCTGTTTGTTCTCACAGGTGTCTCTTGAAACAAAACTGGTCGGAAAACCAGTTTGTCAGTTCTTCATGAAAATTGCCCCCGTATCTCAAACATCACATACTCAGCTTGACAACTAATCTTATCATAACATAACATCAAACTTATAGATTTTGTGTCATGTTCCTTAGTATCTGAGTAGATTTTGCTTGGCTGTCTTTAGAGATGTCAAATGTGACAGCTTCACACAATAGATTCTTAACTACACCTGAGTAGTACTGCTGCATTGGATCTTAATATGGTCAAAGAAAGTGTGTCATCTAATCAAGTTAATACATACTCTGCTTCACGAGCTAGAATGTAAACCCCTAAACTTTTATTTTCTGAGTAGGTTTTTCCTGTTTTATTGAACTTAGTTCATGTCTGGAATTGCTCCACAGTCTCTCTGGTTGCATGGAAAGGTGGGCTACAGTTATCAGCTTCACTTCAAACTGCAGGATAACATGTATAACAAGCTGCACATGGTGATAATGCAAGCCATCTTGCTTTCTAGGCCTTACGTTAATTATCCTCCAGTCGAAACAATGACAGATAGGAACCAAACACCAATAGGTACATACGTTATTCCAGACTTAAAGACCAAAATTAATGTCATACAAAATACTTGCTACAAAATATCAAATGTAAAGTGTGAAAGCTACATTTTGTTGATAGGTGGTTAAATGAGCCTTTACTTTTTTTGTGTATGAATAATTAATCGCACAAAAGACAGTATTTAGCTACTTAGAAACAATAACGACAGAGAGAAAAGTTCAGGATTCATTTTTCTAATTAAACTCGGAAGCTGTGGTTAGTTCATGTGATCCTGCAGCAATAATAAGAGTGCACTGCTCAAGTTACCGAGCTGGTTCAGAGAGCAGCTCAAGTCAGAGTTGGAAAGATTAAAGAGGTGGTGCCCTGCATATCTTTACAGTATAGTATGTTCATTATTCAACATTTAATCATCTCATTCAACCAGAGGTTGAATAATGAAGTGTAAGGGGAGACCTTTTTTTTGTTCTTCTTGCAAAGAAAAAAAGCCATGAATTCTGTAGCCTGAGGAGAAAAATCTGCTCTGACGTCTGCTGGGATGGGTTCCTCTGTGTTGCCTGACGAGGGTTTATCATTTTATTATTTAGGATGTGTACAGACACCAAATTTGGCTGATATTACTTACCAAATATGAGGCCTAGGGCAGTTATTCCCTCTTGCAGAACCACCTTGTACCTCTTTTTGAGTACTCAAACTATTT
Source organism: Crenichthys baileyi (assembly GCA_036173005.1). NCBI lineage: Eukaryota > Metazoa > Chordata > Actinopteri > Cyprinodontiformes > Goodeidae > Crenichthys > Crenichthys baileyi. The sequence goes on from JAHHUM010003080.1 coordinate 22,538, forward strand.
AACTATTTCAGTTGTTTTTAAAAATTAGAATTTCAATTTTGAACTTTACCTCAAATATTCAAACCATACCTTTTTGTGTTTATGCCTAGCAAAGTGCTATCTTGTAATGCAGCAGCACATTGAAAAATGCAACCTTATATTTTAATATATGTGTTTAGTGGTTGAAAAAACCCTTGTTAAGATATTATTTTGAACAAAATCACTGGTGGGACAATTGTTGATGCCCCTGCTATCAAGACTTTGCACAGCCCCTTCGGCTAAGAACACTGTACTCCTATAACATTTACCAAGGTTGGTGCATGCAGGGAGAGGTATATTTGCACAATCTCTGTAAATCATCCAAAGTCCCGGGGTCCTCACTGAGAGGGTCCTGGGAAAAGCCTGATTATGTGTCTGAAGCATTTCTGTGCTGATTTAGCCACATGATTTTGGGTTCTGCTGAAAGACCCATGTTCAGTTTACTGGTAGAGTCCACCAGATTTTGATTGAAGATGCTCAGGTATTTGATGGAATCCATGATGCAATGCACTCTTACAAGGTTCCCAGGATTTTGGACCTATCAAACTTTTGGTTCATGCCAAATCCTCTTGGAGTATGGAGAGCAGTTTCATTCAAAATTTAATTAAAGAAATAAATACTGCTATTGATAAATTATTAATAAACATTCCATGAAATAAATAAATAAATATCTCCATGAAATAAAACTAAATAATTACGTTAAAATAAATTTTTATCTTGTTTTATTTTTTTCATTTCAAGATTTATTTAATATACTTAAAGATTTATTTATTTCATTATGCAGTTTTATTTTGTGACACTTTTATTTTGTAAAGCTACTTTACGTATTTCAGTGACTTTTGCTTTTTAACCCCGTTTTTCATTTTAAGCTCTTTTTAGTTCATGTTCTTATATTCAAATGAGGGGGCGGAGTTTTATCTGTGGGGCGGTGCTGGGACAGCAGGGCCGAGCTCAATTCGTGGCTGTGGCCGGCAGAAGCATGCCGCTGCCTGCCAGAAGACACCATGCCGAAGGGAGCCATAACAATCCTTAAACTATATTATCATTTCTACTGGTATTTTGGAAGGGATGAGTAAGAAAAGTTTTTTTGTTCCTACTATCACCACATGCTTTGATTAGATGAAACCAGGATTGAGTTTTTGAACAACAAGCCCTCCAATATGGAGAGCCATTTCATTCAAAATTAAATAAATAAATACTGCTATTGATAAATTATTAATAAATATTCCATGAAATAAATAAATAAATATCCCCATGAAATAAAACAAAATAATTATGTTAAAATAGAGAAGAGCCCAAGGGGAACCACCCAGCAGTCACAGTGCAGAAGACCTCCTGCAGCAACGACTCTACAGGCTCCACGAGCAGCTGTCCACACCGAGCAGATTCAGCCATGGACCCAGAGACCAGCTCCTTCTCCTGGCCTCCAACTCTAGATGGAAAACAGCGCACGGGGGTGTGAAAACACCCTAAGCCTACCTCCACCTGCTCAAATGTGGTTTTGATATGGGTTTTTGTAGAGTGCATTTAAAAAGAAAAACAGGTGGAGGAAAGGGTCTGCCACGCACTCCACTCCCACCCAGAACCCTCAATGTCTACATACAACATAACCCCTAGAGGTTGGCACAGGCACCAGAGGTGAGGTCAATAAAATACACTCTCCTCTGGATGCCATTAAGCGTGCCCACCCCCAAGACCCTACATGTGTGTGTCATGAAAATGTTATACGTGAGTGTCTAAGTTGTACATTAAAATTGGGGCCCAGACTGCCATGGGACTGCGGATATGGAAAACCCTCGAGGCACTCCAATGACGCACCCGCAACCCATTGCCCTACATGAGTGATTGTGTGATGGAGGACTGGAGTGCAAAATGCTCTCCCAGGGAGCCAGCTCCCCGGCTGACCCAAACAGGCACCCCCGTTCACCGTGTTCCAACAAAGGAGGGAGGCACAGGCACATCCACCAAGCATAAGGCTAGGGACAGGCACCGGGCCCTGACAACTGACCGAAAATCAGGACCAACACCCCCAGCCCCCCTGGAGCTGCCCAAACCCGATCCTCAGCCCGATCCACAGCCCTGACTCCCAGTCCCCCGACTGAAGCAGCCACCAACCCCCAATGAAGACGAGACAGCCGGAAGTGTGCAGCGACGACCAAGAGTGCGGCCCCACTCCAGAAAAAGAGCAGACCAGCTGGCCCAGCACAACAAGAATACACCAAACAAAGGAGGGCACATGACCAACATGCCCAACCACCATTGATCCCACTCTGCAGAGCCAACAGACCGCCCAGTCCTGATGCCCCCAGCCTGGCACTGGATCACAGCCATAAAAAGGCCAGCGGAGCAGCAAAACGCGCCTCACACCAACACAGAGCTGGCCAATAAGCCACACCCGACCCAAAACGGCAGGCCCACCCAAATACAAATCCCCAGCCAGCATAGGCACATTCACCCCTCCATAGACAAACAAACTGAAACCGCCAGCGTCTGCCAGGCAGCAAGCTGACCCCTCGATGCACCACACCGCCCACCACACTGCCCAAGGAAAAGATGCCAGCTCAGTAAGCTAAAGGGTGCCACAGAAATGCCACAGCCCACACCGCAATGAGGCTGCCTCCCCACCAGCCAAGCAGAAACGATAGAGCCAAGGCAAGCTGTAACTCCCCCCGAGCCAACGCCACAGCGACACCACACATCCTTCCATACATCCGTAGGGACATGGCCAAAGTCCTCTAATGGTGAGCTGTAAGCTTGCATCTCCCTCACTGTCTTCTTCAATGTGTATGATGCCAAGATGAATATGGGACCTCACCTAGTGTAGTGGCTAAAACAAGTGGGCCTCTGTGTCATGTCGTACTAATACCCCAGAGAGATAAAGAGCTAGAAAATGCAAATAAGAAGTTTGTTGACAGTCTGATGTATTTACTGAAGTGTAAATAAAAAAAAATCTGTTATTTATTTGAAAGCAATTGTTAGAAGTGAGAATGATTTGTTGAGTTTTATTTTTTTCCTCTCACATAATAAATATCTTCAAATTAAAGGTTAAAGACCAATGTAATGCTAATGCAGTGAAATATAAATGTAAGGCTGGTACCATATAATTTGTACTCATTTCTAGGCATCTGTAAAATATGAAAATGTTTTTCAGACTGCAAAATGTAATTAAGAAATTACTTGAACACCTCTAGAGTTAGTTGAATATCCCAAGACTTAACCCTTTTAGCCTGGTCAGGATGCAGATAAATGCATACAGGCCAATAGAGGGAGCCCAATAGCTATTTGTCTTTCAGCTGAGACACTGCAAGATGGTTCTACTGTGTTTGTTGGAAAAAGAGCTTTATTAATTAAACTCAATTTAGTCAGAAATTGTCCAAGTTAGATGGAGGTGAGCTTTCAAAAGAGATCTGCGCTGTCATGCACTGTCTAAAATCTGCTTCCTGGCCTTTGCAAGAAGGAGCAAAAACCCCACATGGAGAAGCTGGGTCTGTACTGGCAGGTGTGATGAAAGAGGCTCAGAGTACACAGCTGTGATCTGTCACGTTTTGAAGGTGATTTAGGTTTCAGAGGCTTCCAGAGGTTTTTTGTTTTTTTAAGCTTCCGTGGTAACCTGTCAGCTGCTTCAGCTCCAGAAACTGAGACCACACGTCTCTGGGGACAAGCAGGCTTTTCTATTACACTCCAGTGTGAGCTGTGTTTGCAGGAGTAGTTATCCCACCAGGCTGTCATGCTCTGCTGGTGTCCTAGACTCTATGGTACACACTTGTCATGAGGTGGCTCTTTGAATATTCAGTGAAGATTAATGAGATTGTAAGTAGATTGTGACAGATAATTTATAGGTAATGAGATTCTGATATTTAATTTGCATTGTGGACAACAGGATTTTTTAGCAGATAGCTACAATGTACACACAGTCTAATGCTTTCAGTTCCCCTCCTGAATATTACAGCTTTATAATGATCTGATCCACATAGCTGAGGATGATTGATGGACTTCATATTTTTTATTAAGTCAAGAATTTATTGTTCTTGTAATGACTTGCAGTGTTTCCCCCTCTGCTTGGAGGCCACAGAGGTCTGCAGTAAAACTCCAGAGTTCTTATTTCCCTCTGAAATTGCTCAGGAATATTCTTCAATAAATATTGAATGAAAGAGGAATTCAATCAGTTCATTACACTGTAAGTAATATGTGAACGTGTTCATTAGGAGGTCCCTCAGTATCTGTGTTTAATATTCTTTGTTTACAGTGGTGGGTCGCATATGGGGAAATTCATGCATATGGAGCAGGTAGCCTCGTCGCACAGTTGCTCATCTTGTATTCTGCACACAAACACGCTAAACAAAACTGCAGTCATATGCATAACTATAGTTTTTATTTATAAGCATATTATAAACTTCATGTAATTACTTAGACAAAGGATATTAGTGTTAGAATTTCTTGCCTGTTGGTGAAATAAAACCTCACTGTCTTTGTGATGCAGGGGCTTGGTTACAGTCTCTGAAGTCACACAAAGACAGTCTCCAGAGGGGGAAAAAAATGCAGCCTGCAACGCATAGGTGGTGATGAACACATTGGAGGTGAGCATCTTTCCGCATGCTTTTTTCCTCATCCCCAAGTGTAGATATTATGTGTACAGCTGTGGCTTGAAAGAGTGGAAAGGGGGAAAAGGAGGAGGCATGGGCTCTGCCCCAGAGCATTTGGCACGAAGGGGCCCTCTCCTATTATGCATGCTGGCTGCATCTGTAGGAGATGAGGTTTGGTCCAGAGAGATAAGGTCAGGTCCTGCTAATGAAACACATGCTAAAGGTTTGCATGGAAACCTCCCCTCTCTGTTTCATATTTTTTATTCTGAAGCATTTCATCCCCCCCTTAATATCACTTCATTATCAAGCCAATCTTATGTCTTTGTACCTGTATGATTACACAGAGGAGCATAATTTCCCTAAATCAGATTATTCACCTGCAGCTGCAGAGATGCATGACAGTCAAGATCATCCAAGGACATACAGTGCCTCATATAAAAGGTTATCCCAAGTGCTCATATCTTTTTTAACCTTTCACATTTTCTCTTTACAACCTAAACGTCAGTGTGGTAAACCAACTGTAAGTAGTGCACATTTGTGAAGTGGGAGGAAATAGTTTTCATTTTATTTTACAAATTACAATCTGAGAAGTCCGTTGTGCATTCATATTCACCTCACTCAAGTAAATACCTAGAACCATCTTTGTTGGTTCTAAAGCAGTTTTTAGGTTGGGCCACAGATCATCAATTGGATTTATGTCTAGATCAGGAGTCCCCAATGAAAATAGCAGGAGGTCCACTCCCTCCCTCATCCAAACACTTTAGGGTCCGAACATATGAAATCACAAAAATATTTTCTTTCATCTTTATTTAACATTTATTTAACACAAGAGGTTTTTTAATCTTGTATGCCCATGTACGGAGCCCGCAAAGGGACATGGAATTTTTTTTTCTTTTGCGTCCCCACGCAAAAAGTATTGTGTGGGGACGCAAAAGAAAAAAAAATCCCTCCATGTCTCTTCGTGGGCTCCGTACCGTATAGTCGAGCTGGGTCTGTGCAATAATTGTTGCACTGTAAGAGACCGTATACTTCTGTCCATTCATCTTTAATTGTATGATTTTCATAGTCCACTTTACGTATTTTTGATGAAGCCATCTTCTTTTATTCACTCATCTGTGCACCACCAGGTCAGAGCAAGCGTGAGCTCCCAAGCTAGTAACTTAGCAACCCGCGTTGAAGGACCCCAATGTCTTCTTTGTCATTTTCTGGCGGTTGGCGTACAACGATGTGGTGCATTACCGCCACCAGCTGGCTTGGAGTGTGGACCAGAATGTCGTTGACCCACATAGCTGTCCGTCGCACCTGTTCAAAAGTCACACGCGACAGCCAGCAGGAATAAAATGTTTATATCTACATAGTAAACGAGAAAATGCTTTGCGGTTAGTGTAGCAGCAGCAGCCCTGACTGAAGCAGCTCATTGCCTGACTTGCATCACGTGCAGCCCGGGGCCAGACGCTCCGCAGGGCTATACCATATTAACACGAGATGTGGAGCAAGTGAAGTTAGACAATGTTGGACAACATGCAGTAATTTACACTGCTCAAAAAAATAAAGGGAACACTTAAACAACACAATATAACTCCAACTAAATCAAACTTGTGTGAAATCAAACTGTCCACTTAGGAAGCAACACTGATTGACAATCAATTTCACATGCTGTTGTGCAAATGGAATAGACAACAGGGGGAAATCTTTGGTGATTAGCAAGACACACTCAATAAAGGAGTGGTTCTGCAGGTGGGGACCACAGACCACTTCTCAGTACCTATGCTTTCTGGCTGATGTTTTCTTCACTTTTGAATGTTGGTGGTGCTTTCACACTCGTGGAAGCATGAGACAGACTCTACTACCCACACAAGTGGCTCAGGTAGTGCAGCTCATCCAGGATGGCACATCAATGCGAGCTGTGTCAAGAAGGTTTGCTGTGTCTGTCAGCGTAGTGTCCAGAGCCTGGAGGCGCCAGGAGACAGGCCAGTACACCAGGAGACGTGGAGGAGGCCATAGGAGGGCAACAACCCAGCAGCAGGACCGCTACCTCCACCTTTGTGCAAGGAGGAACAGGAGGAGCACTGCCAGAGCCCTGCAAAATGACCTCCAGCAGGCCACAAATGTGCATGTGTCTGCACAAACGGTTAGAAACCGTCTCCATGAGGATGGTTTGAGGGCCCGACGTCCACAAATGGGGGTTGTGCTCACAGCCCAACATCGTGCAGGATGCTTCGCATTTGCCAGAGAACACCAGGATTGGCAAATTCGCCACACAGATGAAAGCAGGTTCACACTGAGCACATATGACAGACGTGACAGAGTCTGGAGACACCGTGGAGAGCGATCTGCTGCCTGCAACATCCTTCAGCATGACTGGTTTGGCAGTGGGTCAGTAATGGTGTGGGGTTGCAGCCCTCCATTTGCTCGCCAGAGGTAGCCTCACTGCCATTAGGTACCGAGATGAGATCCTCAGACCCCTTGTGAGACTATATGCTGGTTGGTTGGCCCTGGGTTCCTCCTAATGCAGGACAATGCTAGACCTCATGTGGCTGGAGTGTGTCAGCAGTTCCTGCAAGATGAAGACATTGAAGCTATGGACTGGCCTGCCCGTTCCCCAGACCTGAATCCGATTGAGCACATCTGGGACATCATGTCTCGCTCCATCCACTAAGGTCACGTTGCACCACAGACTGTCCAGGAGTTGGCGGATGCTTTAGTCCAGGTCTGGGAGGAGATCCCTCAGGAGACCATCCGCCGTCTCATCAGGAGCATGCCCAGGCATTGTAGGGAGGTCATACAGGCACGTGGAGGCCACACACAATACTGAGCCTCATTTTGACTTGTTTTAAGGACATTACATCAAAGTCGGATCAGCCTGTAGTGTGTTTTTCCACTTTAATTTTGTGTGTGACTCCAAATCCACGCCTCCATTGGTTAATAAATTTGATTTTCATTGATGATTTTTGTGTGATTTTGTTTTTAGCACAATCAACTTTGTACAGAACAAAGTATTCAATGAGAATATTTCATTCTTTCAGATCTAGGATGTGTTATTTGAGTGTTCCCTTTATTTTTTTGAGCAGTGTATAAATGTTTAAAATCAGGTTGGGTCCGGATTGGATGGCACGTGGGTCTGGATCCAGACCCTGGTTTGCTAATCCGTGACCTCTGGTCTAGGCTTTTTACTGGGGCATTCTAACAATATGCTTTGATCTATACCATTCCTTTTTAGCTCAAGCTGTATGTTGAGGGTTGTTGTACGGCTGAAAGATCAGTCTCCTTCCCCAGTTTTAATCCTTTTGCAACCTCTAGACAGTTTTTCATTAAAGGTTGCCCCATATTTATCTCCGTCCATCTTCCCATGAACTCTAAACAGCTTCCCTATCCCTGCTAGCAAACAAAAATCTCTACAGCATTAACATCAATGTGTTTCTCTGTGTGATAGTGTGTTCAGGACCATATGGATTGCTTGGTTTCCTCCACATGTAGCATTTTGCATATAGGTCAATATCTTCATGGTCTCACATGACCATAACGCCCTCTTCAGTGTATGGCTTGTGGCAAACTGCAAACAGGACTTCTTATCACTTGTTTTTAACTATGACTTTCTACTTGCCACTCTCCCATAAAAGCCAGATTTGTGGAGTGGTCGGCTAATACCTGTCAAGACAACAGATTCTCCCAGGATTCTGCTAGGATCTCTGAAGCTAATTGAGAGTTACCACAGGCCTCTAGGCTACTTCTCTGATAAATGTTATCCTTGCCTGGCTTGTTAGTTTGAGTGCACCGACCATGTCTTGGTAGGTTTGCAGTTGTAATCATTCCATTTTTGGATGATTTACTGAACAGGTCAGGATATTGTTTTACAATCTAGATATGCTTTAAACTCTACACTTTTATCCCTGACCTGTCTGTTGTGTCCCTTGGTCCTCAGGATGCTGTTTTTCTTCACCAATGTACTTTAACAAACCTCTAAGGCTTTCCAAGTATTTATACTGAGAATAAAATACACGCAGGTGGACTCAGTGGCTACTGAAGGCAAGTGGCTACATTTTATTTTATTTAGAGATTTTGGGGGAACGGGGTCTGAATGTAAATGCATGTCACATCTTTGAGATTGTTTATTATTTAAAAACTTTGAAAAAAAACATAATTTTCCATGTGTGACTTAGTGCTGGTCCATCACCCCTTTGTACTGAGGTATGGATACTTTTTGCTGTGCACTATATTACATCATATAGCAGATGCAGCCTTCAGTGTGTGCATGACTGAGATCAACCAAGGACACGTAAAAGGGATCTCAAGTTTATTAGGAACAGTTTTTATGAAATATGGCATCAGAACTAGAAGTGTTCCCTCTTGGAGCATAGCTGCCCCATTGTTTATGTCCCCGAGTTTTAAGTGTAGCTGGGAGGCAGAGCGCCATGAATCTGCTCCGGTGACTGTTTCAGTATGAGCGGATACAAAACGGGAATTTCTCTCCTCCCCGCTGGCTCTCCCAGCCGGCTCTGGCTGCAGCTCTGTGCCAGAAGACAGCTTGACAGCTGTTTCCAATGACTTGAGGGAAAAAAAAGCCATTGATACACTCCCTTCAGCTGGACTCATTTGGGATGAGATGGAGAGTGTCCAAGTACCCTCTTCACTGGGACAGAGACGTGGACAGTGGAAAAGGTCATCCCAGAGACAGGGGAAGGAAGAGAAGTGTAGCTTGAAATGACATGGGCAATATTTCAGCTATAAATGAATTTAAACCTTTTACTGTTTCCTAAAATGAACACGTAGGCTTTTTAATATCCTCTACCCAGAAAAGGGAAGCTTCATATTTAATGAAATTGGATTTTAGACTTGTATTAAACTAAACTGACTCACTCCACCAATATGGTAAAAAAGCTTAAGTGATTTAGCTTTAGAATGCAAAGTAAATGACCTGATTACAGCCATATCTTATACAAGTGACTCAGATAATTCAAACCATGAATATTGTTTTATATTGATCCAATGTTTGTAGTGCAGGAGCTGAGATTTAACTAGCTGAGCTGTGACACCATGAGTGCAGAGTGTTGCTGAGTCAATAAAGTTGTATTAGCAATGCCTGGTGTGTGAGAATTGTCGTTACACCCGTTGCGCAAGTAAGGAGCTGCACAACCCATCTCTATTTTCTTAGCTGAATGTTTTTGAGGGCCACTTACTGCTCGTCATCACTAATGCATCATCGCTGATGGATAATGAAGTGTTCAGTGAATGAAATGGTGAGGTCATGGATCAGTTATTATTATTATTGAGCCTTTATTTAACCAGATAAAAGACCCATTGAGACAAAGACCTCTTGACGGTGGACAAGACAGATGGACAATAACAAAATAACAAAATAAACACTCAAATATGTAAAGTGTAAGCAATGTGACAAAAAAGTGCAGGTGCTTTTGCAAGAGTAACAATATAACATTTAAAAACAATAACAATCAAGATTTTAAACACGTACTGTTCGTATGATTTCCGTTGTCTGTTTCTTAAGATGGAGCGAAGGGCATTCAGTGAAACAAGTTCTGACAGTTTAAGTTCAGATTGGAGGATATTTCAAGCAAGGGGGTCAGAGAAACTGAAAGCCCTCTTAACCGTTTTAGTTTGAACATGAGGATGCAAAATGTAATTTGAGCACAAAGCATATCAGCTTTAATCACTGGCGGCTACAACCAGTGATAAACCTCGGAGCACAGTGGTACAGTGGAGTCGAGGACTGAAGACAACTGGTTGAAGCGCACGTTAACACAACATCACCATAATCATGTAGTTTTATCTATACATCTATATAAATTTATTAAATAAACACATACACACTCCTTTATCCCTCTTTTTATTTCCTCGAAAGTTTATATATTTATAGTTAATGTTAGTATGATGTGAGCACTGGAAACAAAAGTCAAATTCCTTGTTTGTGCACGCAAACTTGGTCAATAAAGCTCAGTCTGGGTTTAAACTTATCTACACTCTTGCACTTTTAACAAAAGCATGCAAATACACAATATAAGTAAACTTTTCCACCACCTCAAGCAACAAACCAAGTGTTTCTGGGAGTATTGGTGTCTATATCCAGGCATTAGCTTTTTTCCTGCTCTCCCAGGTATTGATTCATTAAGAGAAATCTCATGCTGATAGCCACTTTCCTTCTAGAAATGCTGCAATTGCTTCTGGATACTCTGCCTTATACCAGTTCAATGCAAATGTAATCCCATTGTTAATGGAAGCTGTAAAGTGAGGATGCAATAGATGAGAATACAAATTTAGATCCATTTATGTGAGCATTTTGTTAACATATCTATGATAGCTGGAAGGGCAGAGATGACACCCGAAAACGTTACCTAAGCAGTGACATTCATCAAGAAAAATTATTATGCTGAATATACTAATAACAAGACAAGCTTGTAACATGTCATGCAGTTTAAATCACTGGTTCAAGAGATCTGTTGTAGACTACAATCAATAGTTCTCCCATGCTGCTTCAAACATTGATCGTCTCCTTTGAGATTTAATTAGTTCCTGAATATGTTCAGTGTAACATGAATATTGTGGTATAGCTATTGAACAGTGAGATGACCTATACTGCAGTTGCCCAGGGATCAATTATGAATGTTGTAATTTGCTATTGATGTAATTGATGGATTTGTCCAATTATACTGGAGAAAGTGGTCAGCCTTTTTTTCCTGCAGCTCAGTGGGCAGCCAAACAGTAGAGCCATCATCAGAGTAACAATAAGCAAACTGTATGTACAACAACAAGTTGGCTTTTTGTCTTTGTTTGTTACACATGGACTGAAAATATTTATTAGGGTGGCTTATATAGGCTCAACTTATACACAGAATGTGTAAGTGTATAACAAATGCAATTCAATGTTGTTTTTAGATTGGATTAGAACCAGCTCTTACCAGTAAACCCCCAAGGATTATTAATGTCATTTGATTTGTTTTTCTGTGTTTGATTTTCTGTATCATTGTAATGTTTTTCCTTATGTACTGCGATTTGAGTGCCTTGTTGCTGAAAGGCGCTACATAAATAAACTTGACTTGACTTGACTTTTACCAAATATGATCAAATATAGTATTCTTAACTCTATCAGAATGTTTCCTTTCCATCCCACCTCTTTAAAGTTGTGGCTTTTAAGAAACAAAAAATACATAGATCATCATTATGACACCTATTCCTCATTAGTAGGCATCGGGCTTGTAGTCCTTCTTGGTTGAATTTATTTCAAGGTCCTTAAACAAGAAATAAAAACATTTGAAAGAAAAATGCCGTGCACAAAGCTGCTATAAGTTGCAGAGGACTGATTTATGTTACATTTGGAAGAACAGTGGACAAAAGTAGAGATGGCAAAAGCTCTAGATCTCTAAATTTTAAGTTCATCAAGTGAAGATTTATATGAATTTATCCAGCGAGGACATGAAGAAAACTGTTGTTTAATTCACCAAATTGATGAATGACAATAGATTAATCCAAAACACAAAAATTCTGGTGGCACTCATCGACACGTTGCAATCGCTGCTCCTGTTCTGACCAGCATTGTTACTCTTATGCCCAAAAGCATTCGTCTGATTTCTCCAAACAACTGTCAACAGAATACTTTATTTTAAGAAACAAGAGAGACTGTGCAAGTCTCATTTTTGTCTACATAACCAAAATGTAGTTTTCTTGAGGGTTTCAATGCGCTACAAGTCTGTTATGCCACTCAAACTCTTTAAACATGTCTACTTAGTTTTCTCAAACCTGTTCTTTGGCCTTTGATTTGTTTTAGAATAGTGCATTTTAAAATGACTTATCCACTTGTCAGCTTATTGGAAAAGTAAATTGTTTTACCTAATATACTCTAATATACGTCTTACAAGAAATTGTTGTTTTTTATATATAAAGCAAACATTTAGACTTTGATTTCTCTTTTATATTGCTTCTCTTAAGCTTGTATATGCATGCAAGTCCTTCAAAGTCGAGAACATTAGACACAAATCCTGTATTTTCACCCACAAATCACTGAAATATAAAGTTCTATTTTTCATGAGAAATCTTGGTGTAAAATGTTTCTAACGAGTTAGGGTCAAACCACACTAATGAACTTTCAGCTTTCACTTTGCTGTTAGATTTTTTTTAAATGAGAACTTGTATTTTTTATCAAGTCAGCTCAGTTGTGGGGTTTTCTCGGTAGGCTGAAAGACAAATTATTATTGTATTTTAATTCTATAGCTTAAATTGCTGGTTATTCTCAGTGATTTATATTCTTTTATATTCATAATGGAAACCCCAAATAAATGGACGCTGTAGGAGGTACTGTATGAACTATTCTGCTTTAGAATAATGCAGCAACATTATCTGCGCTCTGTACACAGATGCAACAAAAACAAAGACATAAAAGTGTGACTTGGCATATTGCATTAAGTGGAAGTGACTGCTCTCTTGGAAGCAAACCCATAATCCATGCAGAGTGCAACTTCTCTTTACCCTAGAGAGCCTTGCAAGTCCAAATCTTTACCTGCAAGGCTAGTGTACATATGTCCATAAGTTTCACCTGCATATTGTTGCAATCTTACCGCTGTAGAGGATTTTTGGGTTAGCCTTTTTGAATACAGTGTTCTCCAGTTATTTTTACCACTGGTAAAGATGTGTAGAGAACCTTTAAATAACGCTATCTTTTAATCTAGTAACACAACCCTACACTGTAACATTCAGAAAATCCAATTTTTTTTATTTTGGTATATGCGCATTTAGTGTTATAATAAGTTGATTTTCTAAAATATTTGTGCCAAACCACTGCAACCCTTATGTCCTATAAAATAAATACACCCAAAGCATTTTTGTGGTTTTTACATTTTTCTTTAAGTTGATCAGGGTAATAACTTTGAATATACTTTCTGTGCTGTTTTTAACATTTTGTTATGGTGCATTTACTAATGGGGAAAAAAGATGTGATTTTTAGTTTTTTGGCTGGCCAATCACAGAAGAGGGATGGTTGAGTTTATATTTTTTTGTTTAAATTTAACCATTAAAGGTTCATTTTGGCTTGATGATGCAAGACCATTTTAATGGAAAGAAGTCTCCATTATGGTACTGGTCAAATGTTCAAAATCAACAATTCTAAGTACAGTTTATTATTGCTGCATTTCTTGTATGTTTCGGACACTCTATATCTGCCACTTCACACAACCTCAGTACCAAAAGTCTCATTACCATGACCACATATGCATGCAACAGTATGGTCTTTGTAAATAATTGCATCTACATAAGTAATAATTAGAAAAAAAAAACTTGTACTATTTGTGTGTTCAAGAGTTTGTTCAGCACCAATTAGCAATGATTCCATGGTCAAAACATATTAGGGGTAAAAAGTTAAATATTTACATAATTTGAATATGTATTTAGTAGAACAGCCACCAGAGGAATTCAAAACCGATGCAGTTTTTGGCTTAATTACATTGTGTGAAACTGCTTCCATAACTCTGGCAGCATGCCAACCCATTCTGATTGTTGTCCCAGAGCTAGTTAAAATCACGCTGGGGAGGGGGTTACCTAAAAAGTGATGACAATTGAGTAAATTAAATGAAAGATTACTTTTACCTTACAATGTTTTTAGTGTTCAGACAAATCATATGAAAAGTCTGGCTTAAAACAGCTGTGTTGTTAAGTTTTGTTTACTTGAATTTTTGCATAACATCTTTCAGCTAATTAAAATTTCAAAGTGAGAACTTTAAATTAATTTGTAAAAAATTTGTATTTCTCTTTGAACACCTGCAGCCATTCTTTTCATTACATGATTTAATTAGTTCATTCACTTGTTTATATTATATTTCTTATGGTGAGCCACATGTCTTATGCAAGAAAGCTGCTCAGTGCACATTGAGGCTGTTTCTGCATCACCACAACTTTGCAGTGAGCAGCAATCTGCTGTTGCAGATCCTCAGATCTATTTTTAGGAATGCCGCCTTTTTTATACTGGTTATATCAAAATGGCGCTCAGACATCCCTCTTATCAATGCGGTCTTATGGCAAAGACTAGTGGGTCATATCTGTACACATGTCATTATTTTTAAAGTCTAATTGGTAAGAGTTTGACTTCTTGCAATTTCAAAGGCGGTCTTTTTAAATGCAAACTAATATGTAAAATCAATGTTCCAAAAAGAGAAATTAACATACCCTTTAGTACCTTTGTGGCATTTCATGACCCTTGTTGGTGAAGGAGGCATTATGATGCCGTTTGCTGTAGCAAAAATGTTAATGCTGTAACTCACCAATTACATTTTGGATGCAGCTATATCACCTATTCCCTTGCCTCTTGCTTTGCTTCACAACGAGAGAGATTTTGATTCTGCAAGCAAACTTTGATATGCTGCTCCAACATCTTTTAACAAGCTTAACAAAGTTGTTATGATTAAACAAAACATTAACTAAACTGTAGATATCTTTCATTATTCCTTTATTATTTCCTAAAATATATGATATGAACACATAATGCTACAGTCTTTGCTGAACTCCCTTCTTGTTTCTGCTGTTATCATGCTGTGTGGTTTGCTTAGCATGTTTACTCTCATCGTAACATTTTTTAGTGCACTTCAAGTTAATCGTATGCAGACAGAACTTTCAGAAAACTGTTATTCTGGCTGATGTAATCAAGCACACCAAACAGTTTTTTTTAATAAGACTACATGTGTAGTACAAGTACAGCTTATAAAATTAGAATACTGTAAAAAAAGTTCAATATTTTTTCTCACTCATTTAAACTCATATTTATACACTATAAATTAATAATTTAGATTATGGCTTACAGATAATAAAAACAAAATTTTTAAATTTGAATATTGTGAAGGAGTTTGATATTTAAAACTCATAGTGTCACACCCTCATCTACTAATGAACTCAAAACACCAGCAAAAGGTTTCTGAGCCTCCAAATTGTCATAGGCTACACAATCATATGGAAGACTTCTGACTTGACAGACGTCCAGAAGACAGTCACCCTCCACAAGGAGGTTAAGCCATAAATGGTCATTGCTAAAGAAGCTGGTTGTTCAGAGTGCTTTATCCAAGCATATTCAGACCTCAACAGAGCCACGGGCTGATTTCCTCTGTGCCACGGCGCATTGATGCAGTAATTTAGGCAAAAGAAGGCCCAACCAAGTATTAAGTGATGAAAAGAAACATACTTTTCAGAAGCACATTTCTGTTTAAAATATCCTTTTTCATTAATTTTGTGTAATATTGTAAATTTCTGACTGCATTTTGATTTTTCATTATCTGTAAGTTCTAATCATCAAAATTACAAGACATAAAGGCTCGAAATATTTCATTGTCCAATGAATCTGAACGAGTTTCACCCAATGCATATGTATGCAGAGGTTGGCTGTTTTGAGAATGCCAGTGCTCGAATCGCTCTTTCATCTATTGTTTTTATACAAGCGCCATATCGGGATGTTATTCATAGGACAATACTTCACAGATCAAAAGTTGATTAAATGACTTAAGCATATTATTGTACAGCAGAGTACAAACATAGCTCATTCCCAAAATAACTTGGTGTTACAGTACTTGTGAAAAACATTTTTGGCATTACTAAAATTCAGACACACTGACAATCATAAAGGAGACTGTGGCAACAGTAAAAAAAAAAAGTTTTGAATTGTACAGACAATAATGATTCTTGTGCTTGGCAAAAAAACATCTAGAAATCTGGTTTGTGGAGTTTTTTTATGCAGCCAGGCTGTCAATCAAACCTGATATGTAATGAAACCATAACCAGTCATTATGTGTGATCAGTTATCAGGTTTGCAAAGGGTGTTTAAAGAGAAATAAAAAACTACTTTCAGTTTGTAGATTTGCTACAAAAATGGCATGCACTTTACACACTTTTTATTTGTATTTTCCGGTTCCACAAACATTTCCTGTGACAGTAATTGCTCTGAAATTTCTCTACTCTTGTCCTCGAATTGATCACATCAGACTTACCTCTGCTATTGAGGGCTTGCACAATTGTTGTAATTTCAGCCTCTGGAAAACCCATCTTTCCTAAGCCGCTCCTCTTGTTGAATTGCACTTTACGCTGTAGATTGGTGCTTATAGCTGCCTCACAGGCTGGCGTCCACACAAAGCCACCAATGAGGCCCTTTGATATTTGCCTCAGAGGATCAAAGATGTTAGCGAGCAGACCTGCCAGGTGCACCGCTCTTTCATCTTACTTACATATCAGTCTGCTGCTACCTAGTCCCTGTAAAGCGACACAACAATGTGTCCCATTCAGGCAGCATCCATAATTCACACCGAGACTTCCTCGATTTCAGATAGTCCAATCGGGATGCTCTAAGTGATTAGAACTGGGCTGTAAAAGCAGTGGAGGACATTGTTTCTTTGTGCATACTCACTTATCATTCTGTCCTTAGATTTGATCTTAATCCTTTGACCTCAAAGGAAAAGAAAGGAGAAATCACAGTTTCTTGAAGTCATAAATATTTGAATCCCCGTGACTGCCTTTGATTGCTTGCTCTTTTCTGCAGCAGCAAGTGTAAATGTTAGATTTGTGTGGCTTTCATTTCCAACTCAAGTCCGCTCTGATTGTTCAGACTATGTCAGGTTTTAAGCATTTTTTTCCCCTTATGTTACCAAGCAGCCTTTGCTGCTCCTATTAACAAAGATTGGCTTAAAACCAAACCACTCCCTCTTTCCTGTTTGCTTTTCAAACATGAAAATTCTCACAGGACACCTAAGGTGGAGTACATATACCATGTCTCCGTTTACATTTCATATTGTAATCCATCCCTATATGTATCTGTCTGCCTCCCCGTCATCTTCTCCTCTCCCCACACGGCTTATAGATAGATCCCAAGTTGCTCCGGCTCAGATCACTGATGCTTTGATGTCTGTGTAAGCGGATGACGTTTTCATGCATAATCACTGTATTGATTTTTGTCCCCCCCCCCCCCCCCCCTTCCTTCAGAATTGATCTGGAAACTAATTGTGCCCTTTTCTCTCTCAGCAGCATTTCGCTGGGATCGTTTCAAAATTACCAATCTTGTTAAAGAGAACCTAAGCAATCTTACAGTTTAGCAGGAAAAGGAGAGCCTCTTAAATAGCAATTAACGTCACACATTTTAGTTTAAGTGTCCCATTTGTGGCCATTGTAATTGAGTAAACAACAGCGGGTTTTACATTTTCACCTAGAAAAATGAACATCAGCTAAAGGGCACTATTACTGTTACAATATTTGTTTCAGTGGTGCGAATATTGTTAGGCCTGCTAGATTAGGAAGCTTGTTTTTATTTTAATTTTTTGGAAAATCTTGATTATTTATTTTGCTGGATAATAGTGGGATATATTCTTCTGGTTTTTACCGAGAACGCACAGAATAAATCAAACAATCCAAGTTAATTTTTTGTTACTGGTATAAATCTTAATCAATAAACTGATCATACAGATATTTTCAGGCTTCTAGTTGTATATGTCCCCTCACATTTTCTTTTGTTTTAGCTTTATTGTCACACTTCAATGTTTCTAATCAAAAAACTAATTTTAATGTGAGACAAATATTATCAGGGGAAATACATAAAACAATACAAAACAAGCAGTTTTTAAATGATGATTTAATTCAAAAGGTAAAAAAGCTAACCACCCAGGACCTATGTGAAAAAATAATTGCCTCCCTAAACCTAATAACAGGTTGGGCCTCCTGTAGCTGTAACTGCCATCAAGGTTTTGCAACAACTAGCAATGAGTCTATTGCATCACTGTGGAGTAATTTATATGATTTAGAGGGTATTTGGAGCATTTGAATATTGGTATGATGTTTTTTCTGAAACGCTGTGCTAGATTTACGCCAAATAAAACTGGACACACACCTTCCAAACAAATCTGCTTTGGTGCTTTGGTCACAACATTTTTACAAACATTTGGGGTATTTTCCAAAATGTTTTGTAGATAAATCTGAAACAAGCATTTGTTTTTGGTCAGTAGTGGTTTTGTCCTTGGAACATTTTCATGGATGCTACTTTTGCCCAGTCTCTCTCTTCTGGTTGAATCATCAACACTGATCTTATCTGTGGCCTTCAGTGCTTTAGATGCTGTTCTTTTGTGACTTCCTGGATGAGCCAGTGGTGTGCTTTTGAAGTAATTTTGGTGGGACTGCACTTCTAGGTAGGCTAACTCCAGTTTTATGTTATGTACATTTGTGGATGATGGTTTGCTGGAGTCCCCAAGCTCTTAGAAATGGCCGTTGTCCTTGATCTATGTTTTTTTTATTATTTACTGGTCAGGTGGTCATCAAACCTTGGTGTGGTTAGTGAAATTAAACTCGGCTTACTAACAAATGTGGTTAATCAGAGATCAGTGAGGCAGTTACTTTTTCTCAAAGGGCCTGTTTTGTTTTGATAGTTTTTACTCTTTAAATAAGAGCAATCATAATTTAGAATGTGCATTTTGTATTGACTGTGGTTATCTTAGTCATGTATTAAAATCTGTTCTGAAACTATTAAGTGTAAGGGGGGCTTTTTTCATATATAGTACTGTCAAAAAGCACTGTGTTTCTGGAAAGTTAAAGAAAATTTGGCCTGGTTTGAGAAATGCACAAAATGGGTGAACATTTCCTTCTAGTTGAGTGGTGATCACCACCCACTGATCTCATTAGAGAACTTTTTTAAGATCTTATTAAAAATTCTTAATAAATCTTATAAAATTTTACCACCCAACTGCCACAATATTATAATCAACCTTTTCCTAGATTTGCAGTTACCATTAAGAGTCTACTAGTTTATCTCCTCATCTTGGTATAATCATCAGAATCTTTGCAATATACTCCCAGTTTTATCTGCATGTCACACTGACACATGAAAAGAAAATGTATTCAGCGCTGACTGTGACTGATGGCTGCCGTCTGTGTAAGAAATCTCAATAATACTAAAAAGACAAGAAAATGAGGTGTGCTTCAAGTCATTTGTTTCTGGGGACAGCCTAGCTGCTGTATCCCATCACTGCCCATGAGGCCCTTTCACCCTTAACAAACAGATCCCATTTCAGCAGAGCAGAAAGTGATGGAGGGGCCCCTGTCTGCATTTTGTCAGGCTTTTGATGGAGTCTTTGACTGTAAGAAGTATCCAGGATCAGGAGAATGAATTTAGATGGAGAAGGGCAGAACAAAGAGGACTCATCCTCGCCTAAGGGGCACTATAATTCACCACTGTCACCACTTTGATCACTGTTGCAGAAAGAAGCACCAAGAATCCCCTTGGTTATTTCACGAAACATAATAACAGTAAAACACAGACTGAGAACTTTGAAGTAGGAGATTACATACAGAGTCAAGAAAGACATAATGCTCTACAACACGTACAACTCACAAGTATTTAGAGAACTTAGAAACTAATATTTGAGCTCAGGTATCCAAGGTAACAACATCCTACATATGCAGAGGGATCGATGGTGTCGTTTTTGAAAAGTGCAAATCACTATGCTCCTCTTTTAGGTGTTGGCAGGTTCTAAAGACAAAGTTGGGAAGATGTGAACACAATGTTTATTTCATGCTGGACAGTTGCTTTTATTGTTATAGTGGTTGACAAAAGTCTGAAAGTTTTGAGCAGTGGTGAGTGAACCTAAATTTTAAACTGTTTTCCGTCATTCAGTGAAATGACTTTCAAATGATTTTCATGTTAATCTCTAGAAGATGATTAAAATCTCAAATAATTCAATTTCATCTTTAAGACTGTGATGCAGCTTTCCCACTATTTGCATTTCCAAACTTGATAGCTGCTAAAAAAATACATTTTAGGGTCATTGCAACATGCCACTTAGTTTCAATGGTTTTGCAGTCTCCAACAGGTTGTTGTTTCCGGATTTAATCTAAATTTAAACGGATTCAACCCTTTATCATGATGCAGTTCGGTTCACTTTTTGTAGGTTAAAGGTTTTGATTTAACGTGGAGAGACAAAACAAAGAAACTATACAATTAATTAGCTTAATACACCAACAACATTTGAACAAACAGGTCTTGTCTACCAATTCTAGTGCACTTTGTAATTACAATGAACAAAAACAGAGGCTAAGTGCAGAATTATAAAACCTTTTAGGCTGCATATTTGATTAACGCTCATTAAGTAACTCAGCAGTGAGCAGTAAAATATATCTTCTATATCATAAACAATAACACAAGTTAGTTTAGTTTATTTTCTAACTTTTTGTTTACAATTTATTAAATATGCAATACTGCTGCTAATTAGCACCATGACCATTTATAAAAGTGAACTGTAATGACAGTGAGGCAGTTCAGCTGTGCTAAACATTTTGTCCGTAGACCCTTCTGAGATATGGAGGAGGCAATAAAAAAACAAACAAAAAAACATGTAAGAGGTTTTGACAGCCCCTTTCAGTAACACAATAAGGTTTGGTATCTTTAATAAAGGCGATGGCATATGAATTATCTTGAAATTCGCTAAGTTGTTACACAGTAAGGCAGGAACAAAGCTGCTCACCACTTTTTTTAAATCCTCATTCAAGACAGGTCTGAAGCTGCGGCAGATAAAGGTTAACGGCAGTCCTCCACATTCATATCATGTTATTTTAAGTGTGTCAAAAGGTTAGCTGTGTTAATTTATGGTTGGCTGGCGTGTGCATTTGTATCACCTCTTCCATCTTTACCTTGTTTTTGTTCGTGACACACACCTAACTCAGTCTCTGCCTCCTTAGCAGTGCTAACCATCTTCAGAATATATCAAAGGTTTAACCCCCAACATCAAATACACTGCTCGAAAAAATAAAGGGACCACTTAAACAACACAACTCCAAGTAAATCAAACTTGTGTGAAATCAAACTGACCACTTAGGAAGCAACACTGATTGACAATCAATTTCACATGCTGTTGTGCAAATGGAATAGACAACAGGGGGAAATCTTTGGCGATTAGCAAGACACACTCAATAAAGGAGTGGTTCTGCAGGTGGGGACCACAGACCACTTCTCAGTACCTATGCTTTCTGGCTGATGTTTTCTTCACTTTTGAATGTTGGTGGTGCTTTCACACTCGTGGAAGCATGAGACAGACTCTACTACCCACACAAGTGGCTCAGGTAGTGCAGCTCATCCAGGATGGCACATCAATGCGAGCTGTGGCAAGAAGGTTTGCTGTGTCTGTCAGCGTAGTGTCCAGAGCCTGTAGGCGCTACCAGGAGACAGGCCAGTACGCCAGGAGACGTGGAGGAGGCCATAGGAAGGAAACAACCCAGCTGCAGGACCGCTACCTGCGCCTTTGTGCAACGAGGAACAGGAGGAGCACTGCCAGAGCCCTGCAAAATGACCTCCAGCAGGCCACAAATGTGCATGTGTCTGCACTAACGGTTAGATACAGACTCCTTGAGGATTGTATGAGGGCCCGACGTCCACAAATGGGGGTTGTGCTCACAGCCCAACACCATGCAGGACGCTTGGCATTTGCCAGAGAAAACCAGGATTGGCAAATTCGCCACTGGCGCCCTGTGCTCTTCACAGATGAAAGCAGGTTCACACTGAGCACATGTGACAGACGTGACCGAGTCTGGAGACACCGTGGAGAGCGATCTGCTGCCTGCAACATCCTTCAGCATGACCGGTTTGGCAGTGGGTCAGTAATGATGTGGGTGGCATTTCTTTGGAGGGTCGCATGGCCCTCCATGTGCTCGCCAGAGGTAGCCTGACTGCCATTAGGTACCGAGATGAGATCCTCAGACCCCTTGTGAGACCATATGCTGGTGCGGTTGGCCCTGGGTTCCTCCTAATGCAGGACAATGCTAGACCTCATGTGGCTGGAGTGCGTCAGCTGTTCCTGCAAGATGAAGACATTGAAGCTATGGACTGGCCCGCCCGTTCCCCAGACCTGAATCCGATTGAGCACATCTGGGACATCATGTCTCGCTCCATCCACCAACGTCACGTTGCACCACAGACCGTGCAGGAGTTGGCGGATGCTTTAGTCCAGGTCTGGGAGGAGATCCCAAAGGAGACCATCCGCCGTCTCATCAGGAGCATGCCCAGGCCTTGTAGGGAGGTCATACAGGCACGTGGAGGCCACACACAATACTGAGCCTCATTTTGACTTGTTTTAAAGACATTATATCAATTTTGGATCAGCCTGTAGTGTGTTTTTCCGCTTTAATTTTGTGTGTGACTCCAAATCCAGGCCTCCATTGGTCAATAAATTTGATTTCCATTGATGATTTTTGTGTGATTTTTTTTTTTTTTTTGTCAGCACATTCAACTTTGTACAGAACAAAGTATTCAATGAAAATATTTCATTCATTCAGATCTAGGATATGCTATTTGAGTGTTTCCTTTATTTTTTTTAGCAGTGTATTTGGGTAGACCTTGTTTCTAAATAACAGTGTAGAGTATTTCATTATTGAACAGATCGAGTTATATCAATGCAAGGATATGAAAACTGATACATCTAGATTTAATCCTCAAGCGTGCACCTTTTCACAGCTGTACTACTGATGCAAATCTTGCACATGGTTAAACTTAACATCCCTACTGGGCACACACTACTCACCTTACACAGTTTAAATGCCTAGGGTTTATAATTAAATGCCTATTTAAATTTAATTACTCTTATTCAATTGAAGCAATGGAAGCAAATTTAACAGCCTTAATTACACTAACTACACAACGTTTTGGACATCCATACAGCCACAACTACTCCTGTTCTTCTGCTGCAATCAAGCAGATCTTCAGCCTTTTGTATATCATCATTACCAGAGATTGTTGAATTGACTTGGTTTGAATAGTATGAAGCTCAAGTTGGTCTCAATTGTAGCTCAAGAATGAGAAAACGGCTGAAACGCAATTTCACCATTTTTCACTATTTTGAGCATATTTAAGTTTAAAAACTACAATACCTAGACTAGAGTATTCTACACTAATAGCAGAATCTTTTAAACCCTGTTTGTGATTTTTGAACCCTTTATTTGATTTATGAAAGTTCACTTGGTGCTTGGTGCTTTTTTTTACATTTGGACCACATTAAAACTGGTCCAGCTCAAAAACTTTTCAAACCTGGACTAGACTGTTCTACACAAATAGCCCACACTCGTCTCTTTGCTTGTATATAATTGCCTGAGCTGTTGAACATGGCACGTTCAGACATCTTGGCCTAGTACCAAGGAATGAACCTTGCTTGTGGAGGGGTAGAATTTAAGTGAATTTAAGTGTTTAACCCAAAGTATACCCTAGAATTTGTTTAAGCCACGTTTAAGCCTGGCAGTGAAAGTTTGAAATCAGCAATGAGTGTAGAAGCAATTGTTGAAGGTCTCATCTGAAAAAAGAATATCCATACATGTCACTGATTTGTAAAGTGGGTATAAATACTTTTCACCATTTTTTTGTCTATATAGTTGCACTGTATGTCATATAAAACACCAATACGAGCCCTCAAATAGATATTTAGAAATAGCACACTACTAACAAGACCTACAGCATGCGCTGGGCCGAGTGTAAAGCGGCTGGAAATGAGGATCAGCTCCTCCAAGGCCGAGGCCATGGTTCTCTACCGGAAAAGGGTGGCCTGTCCTCTTTAGGCTGGAGGGGAGTTCCTGCCTCAAGTGGAGGAGTTTAAGTATCTCGGGGTCTTGTTCACGAGTGAGGGAAGAATGGAGTGGGAGATCGACAGACGGATTGGTACGGCTGCCGCAGTAATGGGGGCGCTGTGCCGGTCCGTTGTGGTGAAGAGAGAGCTGAGCCGAAAAGCGAAGCTCTCGATTTACCGGTCGGTCTACGTTCCTACCCTCACCTATGGCCATGAACTTTGGGTCATGACCGAAAGAACGAGATCCCGGATACAAGCGGCTGAAATGAGCTTCCTCCGTAGGGTGGCCGGGCACTCCCTTAGAGATAGGGTGAGGAGCGCGGCCATTCGGGAGGGGCTCGGAGTAGAGCCGCTGCTCCTCCACATCGAGAGGAGCCAGTTGAGGTGGCTCGGGCATCTATACCGGATGCCTCCTGGACACCTTCCTCGGGAGGTGTTCCAGGCACGTCCCACCGGGAGGAGGCCCAGGGGACGCCCCAGGACATGCTGGAGGGACTATGTCTCTCGACTGGCCTGGGAATGCCTTGGGCTCCCCCCGGAGGAGCTGGAGGAGGTGTCTGGAGAGAGGGACGTCTGGGCGTCTCTGCTGAGTCTGCTGCCCCCATGACCCGGTCCCGGATAAAGCGGAAGACGACGACGACACTACTAACAAACAGCTAATTCATTTTACTGATTCAGCGGCAGGTGCGGGCAACCTTCAAGAAGACTTGCACCTCATCTACAAGAAATATTATACTCTATGGCTAAATACATAAAATATTTAAACATTTCAGTTTCTTTTTTTCCAAATATGATGTTGCAGTATGTTTGTCATGCATTTTAGAATAAAATAGAAACTTCTTTTAGTGTCCCACAGTGGGGAAATTCAGGTGTACCAGCAGCAAAGTGAGAGGCAAATGACATCATGCATACACACACAAGTTAAAAAAATGTAAAAAAACAAACACAAAACTTAGACTATGACAATGTACAGTAAGGGAGAGGTTTACAACATAGAAAAAATACTGTACATTTATTAAAATTGTGTACTCAGATTAAGAGAAATGTGCAACTTGGTCGGGTGACTTAAAAATGTACAAAACGTGCATGAATAATTGTGGATAAAAACAGACAATTTACAATAAATGGGAAAACTATGGAAATAACAGTTGGGATATATAACCTGCTGGCAGGAAGGATCTGCGATAACGCTCCTTTGTTCACCTAGGATGCAGCAGTCTGACACTGAAGGAGCTCTCCAGTTCTGCAACAGCTTTCTGCATGGAGTGGGAGACATTGTCTAACAGTGATGTTATTTTTGCACTCACCACTTTCACTGGGCCAAGGGGGCATCCTAGGACACCACTGGCCTTTCTGATGAGCCTATCTAACAGCTTCCACTCAGCTGTAGATAAGCTGCAGCTCCAACAAACTACACCATAGAAGATGACTGATGCCACCACAGAGTCAAAAAGGTCTTTAGCAGTGCCCCATGCACTCCAAAAGATCTCAGTCGTAGCAGGTAGTCTGATCTGACCCTTTGTGTAAGGAGCATCAGTGTTGTGATTCCACTCCAGTTTATTGTTCAGGTGAACACCCAGGTTCTTATAAGATTACACTATCTCAATGTCAATTCCCTGGATATTCTATGGTGTCAGTGTGGTGGGTTCTGGAAATCCACCACCGGCTCCTTGGTTTTCCGTGCATTGATCGAAATTAGCTCCAGGTTGTCCCTCAGAAGTCCTGGGGGATGGTATTAAAAGAACTGGACAAATCAAAGAAGATGATCCTCACAGTGCTTCCCCAGGTGGATCAGAGTGCAGGAAGTAGATAATGGGATCATCCACCCCGATGCGAGGCTGGTAGGCAAACCTCAGCGGATCCATGAAGACCTCATCAGGGGGCGAAGATGGTTGAGGATCAACCTCTCAAGGGTTGTCATCAGATGCAAGGTCATTTCTACCTGCCTGTAGCTGCTGTGATTCTAATGTGTGGTTTTCGGCACTGGTACCACACAGGAGGTCTTCCAAAGTTGTGGTTCTTTCCCCAGCTTCATGCTCTGTTAAACATGTATCCCATGATTCCACACAGTTGCTTTACGCAGCCGGTCAGAGGCCTGGAGCTGATGCCATCCAGACCTGCAGACTTACGCACCAATTTAAATTTTTAAAAACACAGCTGACTGTAAAAGTTCAAAAACTGTTTTATTGCCTTGAATCTTAGAACATGCATTTGTTAGGCTAAGACATCTGGATTTTTCTAACAAATGAATTTCTTTACCTGAATCTAACAACTTGTGTAACGCTTTAATAGTTACCTAAAAACAGCAGTCTGCTGCAGAAAAGTAGGACTTTATTATTTTTGTCACCTTATGAATTTTATAACCTTGAATGTCTTTGAGGAAGTAATATTTGAAAGTGTGATGCTAACAGCATCATTGAGTGTTGTCATTCAGACTAGGTACAATAAACACTTGGGTATTATCTTGGCATCCAGTATTTGCTCGCAGACATGGGAAGATAAAATGTATTTTACAGTCCCAGTAAATCAAAGAAAGCAGAGCTTTGAGTGCACTGACGGTGGAGTACTGCATACACTTGCTCTCCAAGTAATGTGGAGATAGATTCAAGCGGATTAATCACTGGTGTTAGAATTCATTTCTAGTTTTGCGAGCAAACGGCACAATCCACACGAGCTCTGCTTTATCTCGACAGGTTCAGTTAGGATTAATAGTTTCTTGTCCTCAATACATCAGCATTATGCAGAATCACTGGATTTTGAGCTTTCTAGAGAGCTGCAAACATGTCAGATGATAAGAACTTGTGGCAGTGTAACTCATTTAGTTTCAACAAACTCCCTGTATTTGTACTTTATAAGCTTCATTTTACTGAAAGATAGAGTATTAGAAACTGAGGTTTTAAAAACTAAAGCAAGAAAATGTTTTATATAACTGTACCTAGAAAACATGTATAAATAAATAAATAAAAATAAATAAGGCTCCAGATGGTCAATTTGGCTGTCATTTAAGGTTTAAAATTATAGCCCAGTAAAAAGATGATCATTTAAACAATGATGGTGAATAAAACAGCGTATGGTTTGCCAAAAAAAACCCAAAGAACAAAAGCCCGAAAAAATAATTGTAAACAGATGGGACATATGAGGCAGGAACAGACATAACTGATGGTTAACAGTGGAAGAGGTAAGTTAACATCTGCCTGAAAGGCATTTCATCTCTGCATCTGGCAGAAGTATTACACACTGATTTGAATTTAAAATGTGTTGAATGTTGTCGTGGTAATTGTATGTGGCTTGTTTTTGTATCCAAATGTGTTGAGCAATCTTGTTGAGCCACATGTTGAGACTGAAAATTACATTTAATATTTTCACAAACTTCTGACGTACAATGCTGGTCACGGATCATCTTTTAATGTAGGAGTTCAGCTCAGATGATATACGTAATCATAGATCTAGTTTTTATCACAACACTCGAATGCAAAAATGTGTTTTGTCATAATT
Source organism: Crenichthys baileyi (assembly GCA_036173005.1). Classification (NCBI taxonomy): domain Eukaryota; kingdom Metazoa; phylum Chordata; class Actinopteri; order Cyprinodontiformes; family Goodeidae; genus Crenichthys; species Crenichthys baileyi. Next base: position 50,190 of record JAHHUM010003080.1, read on the forward strand.
GCACAACTGGAAATCAAACCCCTACACCTGTGTTTGATAATCCAGGCTAAGGATGTGCCAAATGGACGTTTTTTAGTCCATAGCTTTTGAATTGCAGTAAAACAGCACACTAGATGTCGGCAATATTACACTTGCTTCTTTCACCAACAATCCTGGAGAGTTTCTATTTTTCTTCCTAGTTTTATTGACAGTGACAGCTGGATTTCTGCAAGGCAGTCTGAGTATACTACCCCAACATAGGCACACATAAAGCTTCATTATTTGTTTTGTAAGATACATTTGATTTCATACATACAGCTACAGCCTTCAATGAACCTGCATCTTGCTAATATTTGCTGTGAGACTTTGTTTTACTTTACTCCCCATTTGGATACAATTCGTTTACCCGTGCTTCAACATGTTTTAAGGCAGTTCCAGTTAAGTGTGTATGGACTACTGCTTCGGAAACAGTGCTTTGTTTTCAAGATTCTAAAACCTCATAGTTGTAGCATTGTCTGTGCAACTTTCTCTTCTACCTCAAGAGCTGTGTGAGGATATCTGTGCACAGAGTGCAGAGCAGGTCACAGGACACAGACAGAGATCCCCTGCAGCTTCCCATTTTCATTATGATTGTAATGGGAGAAGAAAAACTTAATTTTTTGTGGAAAACGGATTCAGTCGACATAATATGCATGAGCTATAATGCAGCTTTGCAATCCTAACATATAACAATAAGCAATGATTGTTAAAAATTTGGAAATTTAGATTGTGGCTGTGTGTCTTGCAGAAGGTGTGGCTGACAGTTGACCAACAACAGCTTTTAGGAGTTTAGTTCTGTCAGGGACTTCTGATACTGATCATTTATGTACTGTTTGGATTGGGACATCCTTCCAATAAGCTTATTAGGAGCACCGGTAAACAAACAGCTGGAATTTTAAACTGAGATTTAGGGACACTGCTAAAGTTGACCATCAAACTGGCTGAATACAAAAAGCTGCACAATGAGATGCTACAATGATTAAATATACCTCCCCTCCCCCCAACAGATAGTGTTAAGTCTAAGTTTCCTTTTGAGATTTTCAAACTGATAAACTTTGATTAAAGCTGTGACTCTGTTGTTGATACTCCACAGCTGTTTTAATGAATTACACAATACTAGTTACTCTTAATGTTCTGGCTAATGGTTGTACATCAAAGTGGGCCTACATTTTTAGTTGAGTTAGTTCCATCCACAGTCAGTCCTTTATTTAATAAATTAAACATGATTTTATGGTTAATTTTAGAAATATCTTTCACAGTGTTTTATTAAGGAGGATCAATAGTCTTGTTGCATTCTTGAAATAGAAAAAAAAGCTCTGTGGTCTTTTAGAAAAGCAACCTGCAGTTTTGTTTAAATTATTTATTCCTCATTGTAAGAGTCCATCACTTTGCAACTGGGCGAGTTACCTGCTTTAAGTTTGGGTTATTTACAAGTATAGGTATTTGTGGTGCATATTAACATACTGCAGTTGGCCAAGAGCTTATTTTAATGGATTTATGTTCAATGCCTGAACAAACAGCATGCCAATTGGTAAGTTACATCAAAACAAATATAAAGGCCAGCAGTTACTGTAGTTACAGCAGCTTAGCAAAAAAGGTTCTCATTTAATGATGATTTTTTCTTGCTGTTCATATTTACTGTTGATGTAATTTAAACTGTGAATATTAAGTGAAAGGTTAATAAGTTCGCCGATCTAATCAGAAATGTCCACTTTGATGCAGATAAAAATGGGCCGCTATATTTAGTAAATTTAGCATAGTATCACATTATTTACACATTTTTTAAAGCAAAAATGTTAGACTGTTGCTTTAACTTCAAAGAAAAATATTTATACTGCTGTTAAAATGTTTCCTTCATTCTTATTATTTATAACATCTCTTTATTTTGATTTTGACAAAATAAAACAAAAAATAAAACAAATAAGTTTAGAATAAACACATTAAGTTTATTAGTATTTTAAATTAAATGTAAGTATTGCACAGATTATACCTTTTCAATGTTCTCGTCTTTTTTAAGTAACACTGGGACCATAACAAGCTAGTATTGGCTGTTCATGCCATCTGCTTTTGGTAGCAAGCCTGCAGTCTGCTGCTTTACACACATGCTGTTCAGTGCTGGTCAGCTCTTTTTATTTTTACTATTATGATAATAATGATGGGTGCCACTCTTTAGTTACCACCAAATAAGTTTATTTCCTGAAGGCAAAGAACAAGTGTAGAAACCTTCATTCTGCCAGCTCACCGGCGGTGTTCACCAACAAAAAACTCCAGTCATTTCAGAACTTTATCTGGAATCTTGTTGAAAGGACTTTAAATTGTATGAATACTTTGAAGCAAAATATTGGTGGTTGTGAAAAGGTAACATTTTAAAACCTTGACATTGGGAATTGACAATCATCGTAGCTGAGCTGATGGGATCTGTACTCAGGAACTAACCCTTCTGTAAGATAATTGGGTATTTTGGAGTTCCAGGGGTTACAGCGTGACATTTTAACATGCACTCAGTTTGCCATTTACTCAGATAATTTGATGAGACTTCCAGGTTCATATTCCTAAAAAACAAGGAAGACTGGATTATTAAGGATTATTAATCATCTATATTAATTGTTGGACATGCAACTTGGGTACTTGCATTGGGAAATTCCACGGCTCTAGCTGATAACTACTATCAGGACTTTCTTCGTGACAAGGCTCTAAAATCACAGGCATGGAACCAGTATGTTGAAAAGATTTGAAGTGATGGACAAGAGGCCAAAAAGAATGTTCAAAACACTATAAAGTGTTTCGTACATCTAAATCTTGCGTTTACCTAGTGTGTCTTGCAAAAGTATTAGAACTTTTTCACATTTTGTCTGGTCACAACCACTAATGTGAATGTAGTTTATTTGTATTTACCTGAATGTATTTGAATTTTAAATGAGGGGCAAACACAAAGTAGTGTAATTGTTGATCGGGAAACAATATGTGGTTTAAAAAAATCTTTTTTTGCAAATAAAAGTTTAAAAACTGTGGTATGAATTTGTATTCAGGCCCTTTTACTCAGATACCCCTAAATAAATCAATAAAAGCAACCAATTACCTTCAGAAGTCACTTATCTGCAAATGGTCAACCTGTGTGTGATGTAATCTCTGTATAAATACAACCGTTAACAGATTTTATTTGTTAAGATTCCACATAACAAGTAGTTGCTACTTTTTGTTGGTGTGTTGCATAGGATTTCAATAAAATCAAAAGGTTCAGTTGTACTGAGACAAGAAGGGAAAAACTTAGGGTGTATGAATAATTTTGCAATATATTCCATGTCTGTAGCTCCTTAATAACTCAATTGTTAGTAATTAAGACTGCATCTCAGTTGTTTGTGTTTGCTACCATGTATTTTTTATTTTCTATGAAAAACATACTAGCTTCAAAATACTGTAGACAGGCTGCAGTGAGTAGAATTTCTCTCATTTTGTTTTCTGGCTTGGCTCCCTCTCTCTGCTCTCTTTCCTCAGCTAACCTTTCACACTCTATAAGGTACTATAACATTTGGCTCTCGTTCCACTGTGTCCAGTCTGTCTGCCAGCATGACAATTTTAATGATTTTGTACTTAATCTGTGGGAGAATTCAGTAAACCGTATGCTGACTAGAAAAGGTCACATAAATTCAGTGTTATTGGAAAAGGTTCAGGGGTTTAAGAAATATTGCTTCCCTTCCTCTTTGCTCTTCAGGGCCAAAACCGTAGTGTTCTTCTTTCTTCGCCTTCACCGACTCAATGGATGGGGTTTGTGATGACATTAATCATGTTATTTGAGTGCTTGGCTGCTTTGCAGTAATTTTTCATATCAAGCAGGTTTAGTCTGTAAAAATCGTACAACTATAGAACATTTTTGGGGAGTCTAGTTGCCAATATAAAAACCATCCAACAGCAAAAACAACCCTGGCACTGGGCCCTCCAAACTTGCAGTGTGCATTTCAGATTTTTCATGATGATATAATTTTACATTTTACAGGCTTTCTATCATTATTTCTCACTCAGGTCAGCAGTTATTAAATCCGACATTATAAAGCAGATGCCTACTAATGCACTATATTTACTTTTATTATGGTTTCTAACCAGAAAATTTCTACTTATTGTGTTTTCTTAGATTGCTTCTTATTTTAAAGGTGGAATTACAAAATTACCATATTCAACAATCAATTGTTTTAGTTTTTTTTTATTTAGTTTCAGAGAAAAAAATTCTCATAGGTTAAAGTTGTTTGTTAGCCTGTTTAAGGAACACAAATTGCAATAATTTCATGCAGCTTGAACTTGTGACATTTTGTCACGTTACAACAAATACATTTATTTTATTTGATCTTAAATGATACATGAACACAAAAATGTAGATAATTGTAAAATGGAAAGAGATGCATGATTTAAAAATTAGACAACGTGAAAATCTGAACACTGTAGATTTGTGTTTGGCCATGTTTCTTCTGATACACATAAAAATTATTCAAACCAATCAAATGCTTATAGACGTCAATTTATTAGTAAAGTCCATGTGGGTAATTTGAAGTCAGTATAAATACAGCTGTTTTGTAAAGGCATTAGATGTTTGTTAGGAAACCACCAAGCAGGTCAGGGATAAAGTTATGAAGAAGTTTAAAGTAAAGTTAGGTTAAAGGTAAAAGCTTTGATCACCTCATGGAGCTCTTTGGTCATCTGAAAATGGAAACAAGTTTGACAGAAATACAAACCTACTAGGACATGGATGTCTGCTAAAAAAAATCAGTCCAGATCACCAAAACATGAATCAGAGAAGCAGCCAAGAAGCCCACGGTAACTCTGGAGGACTTGGAGAGATCCAAAGCTCAAGTGGGAGAATGCTGAGTGAACAATCATTGATTATGCACTCTACAGACCTTTATGAAAGAGTGGTAAGAAGAAAGCCATTGTTAAAAGACAGCCATAATAAGGTACTTTTGCAGTCTGCTTCAAGCCATGCAGGGGGAAAATGAAAATGTGGAAGAAGGTGCTCAGGTCAACTGACACCAAACAAATCATAACTGTTTGTCATATGTGGAAAACAAAATAGGTAGAACAAAACCAATGGAACACAGACCTAAACTTTGTCAAGAAGTGCAGTCTGCTTTGCCCCTTCTTGTAGACAGCTTCACTGTTGCATCTCCTGTCAAGCCTGTTGTCTCGGTGAACACAGAGGTATTTATACTCCACCGCCTCCATTTCTTCTCCCATGTTTGAAATAATGGTTGACCTATTCCTGTTTTTCCTGAAAACTAAAATAATCTGCTTTGTTTTATTCACGCTCAAAATGAGATGATTGTTTCCAAACCATGCCACAATGTCCACCAGCTTCCTGTACTCTTCTGTACGCTTCTAAGAGTACAGTCCCCTGTGGAGCTCCTGTCCTGCTGACTGACTGCTTAGAGAACCCTTCAGTCTCTCAAACTGTGGTCTGTTTGTCAGGTAGTCTTTGAACCAGGAGATTGAGGCCTCCATCTGAGTCTTCTGGAGTTTCTGATAAAGCAAATCAGGTTGAATTGTGTTAAATGCACTGAAGAAATCAAAGAACATGATCCTCACAGTGCTGCTGGCTTTGTCCAGATGACAGTGGGTTTGTTGAAGCAGGTGTATGATGGCATCTTCAACTTCAACTCCACCGCGATAAGTAAATTGAAGGGGATCCTGATTGTTTATTGTTTGCTTATTCAGGTGGGACAGCATGAGTCTCTCTAGGACCTTCATGATGTGGGATGTCAGGGCAACAGGTCTATAGTCATTGAGGACTGATGGGTGAGTTTTCTTTGGTACCAGAACAAGACAGGAGGTCTTTCACAAGACTGGTATCTTCTCTTGGGTTAGGCTAAGGTTGAAGAGTTGCTACAGAAACTCACAGAGCTGATCTGCACAGGCCTTTAGAACTCGACACGATCTGCACCTGCAGCCTTACTGTGGTTAAGTCTCTCCAGGTGCCTCTTTACCTGATGTCTAGAGAGACACACAGATGGAAAGGGAAGCCCACAGCAGCATCAGCATCTTCTGATTTGGTTGAAGGCAAACATGTAGAAGCAGAAGGGTCCATGGCTGACGTGGAAGAAATACATTTGAGGTGTTACAGGACAGCTGTGGGTCCTGTGGGTCAAAGGAGGGTGGGATGTCGGTTTGACTGTGAGCAGGAGAGTAGGATGCTAAGCTTTTTTCTGAATTGAACCTATTGAAGAATGTGTTTAGTTCACTGGTTCTAACCAGACATCCATTGGTCTGATTTTCCTTCTGGTTAAAGCCTGTGATCCTCTTCACCATGACCAAATATCTTTTTGTTTTTACTGGAGCTCGCTCTCCAGCTTCTTCTTGTACACCTCTTTGCTGTCTCTTCTCCTGATTTTAAGTTGCTTCTGTAACTCCTCAATAATTCCCTGTCTCCCTCTCTGAACGCTCTCTTTTCTTGTTTACCAGTTCCTTCAGGTCACTGGTGATCCAGGGTTTGTCAATGGGGAAGCATCTCACTGTTTTGGTGGGGATGGTGTTATCCACACAGACATTCATATAGTTAGTCACACACTCAGTCATGGCAATTATGTCCTGAGACCATCTCCTCAGTTCTCTTCATTACTTACAGCTGTAATTGCAGCACAGGTCTACAAAGTATTGACTTAAGGGGGCTGAATACACGTGCACATCACAGTTTAAGACTTTTTGTTATTTTGTTAAAAAATGTAAAAAAAAAAAAAATTGTTTGAGGGATGTGATATAAAAAGAAAGTTCAAAGGGTTTGAACAGTTTTGCAAAGCTTTCTGTATCTGGTCTAATGCTTCATAACATTTTTACACTGGAATTACCTTGAAGTTTCCAAAAAATAGCTGGCTCTGAAGGTTGGAAATTGAGTTTCGCTGCCATGTGTGAAAAATAATGTTTAAGTTTATGAAATAAACTGTTTATTTGCTCTTCTGACAATTTGTATAGTACCATAAAACGCCTGGAAGTAAACCAGTTTGTACAATATTTGAATGCATAAAATGCTGAGAAACACATTCTTTTAAATTTGAGATGCTGTTGAGAACTAGCCTGAATTAGCAACACAATTAGCAAATCATTCTGGTTTTTCAACTTGCAGCTGGAACATGGTTAAGTTGGGAGTGCTGTTTTATCCAATGTTAGCACCAGCTTTTGGGATCAGGGGAACACAGATAAACACTCTCAGCTTCCCAGGTTTCCCAGTCTGTAATATGGTGTTTTTTCTGTCCTATCTGGTGCCGTCATTAACTCATGACAAAATTGTGCTTAAAAAGGGTCATTTTTTTAGATGGTTTAGTGTCCAGAAACATTAATTGGATTGCAAAGTTTTTTTTAAATTAAAGACATTCAGATTTTTACTTCAGACAAAACACACATTGTGGTTTTCTCCATTCCGTTCTGCAGGCAGGGGTTGCGATGATGCTGTCCTGCATGCATTTAACATCAGATAAAGGCACTTTACTGCTCACGGCTGGTCTTACAATCCCATAATGCATCTATATGATCAATAGGACTCTTGCCGTCACTCTTTCCCTCTGCCTTCCCTAATAATCAGCAGTGTGATTTGATCAGAGCCACTTGCTTGTCCGGTTCTCCTCTCATGTCATGAAGAAACAAAGTATTCGCTCTGTCATTTCTGACAGTCCTGTGACAGCAGGGCAGAGAAGCGGGGTTGGGGGGGGGGTGTCCCCACAGTGTTATTAATCTCAAAGTGAGAACTTAGACCTCCAAGCCACTGCTTTGTGCACCTCCTACCCCCTGGCTCTTTTTAGAAAACTCTCAGATAAAGAGGATGGAAGATTAAGTGCCTCAGCTCAGCCTGCCGCAGGAGTTTTACAGCCAGATGTCATTTCAGTATCAGCTCTTTTACTATGCACACATTTTTATTTACAAGGATGGCTCTAAAGCCACAGCCCGCAAACAAACAGGGCCACTGGTCACCAATCATCATTCAATAGGAGACTTTTCACCCTCGCTTGAAATAATTTTCTGTGCTCTGGTAAGAGCATCTGCAGGCCAGATTTCAGACTGCATGCATCTATAAAAGTGAATGATGCTTAGCTTTTCTGGAGAAGAAGGGAAGGATCCTTCCATCAAAAGCGGCTCTTAAAATACTGTCAATCATCCAAGCACGATGCACGCTAGACTTGGCTGCGCTTCCTCTGACGTCGCCTCCAGGGAGCATTTGTTTGGAGCTCACAGACAGTTCAAGGGTAAATTATGTACATCATCAAATATTAATAACAAAATGATCACTTACTGCTTTTGGCACGGTATTGAGAGGTGCACAGGAGGCTAGTTTTTAAGGAAATATTTATTACATTTGCAAAGGCTATGTGATTAGAAAATAGCAGCTTTACTCCTTTAAGGTAGTCATTTTAGAGCCAAGTTAATGAGAGCTGGTTAATGGAAGAACTTTTCCCTTAAGGAGCACAGTGTAATTATTTTATTTGTGAGGAGGTGGAAAACTCTTACCTCCAAAAGGGCGTCATCACAAGGTTTTTTTTTATCAGCTGAGTTTGTTCTCTAAACTGGAATTTTAAAATTCCAAGCCGGAAACGGCATCTGGAAGACCCTCTGAAGTTAGAGGTTTCAAATGAGAAAACTTTGAAATCCAATATAGCTTTCTTGAGTACATAATGTGATGATAGCCAATGTAATAAACTGTTTTTTCAGATGGTACTCTACAAGCTTAGGTATTGAACAGGTTTTGGCTAAGCCATGCATGAATGGCACCCCGAGCAACTATCACTATGAGAGTTGAATTGTATTACAATGACTGTTTGTCATCATGATGTTGCGCACACTACGTTTTGTTTCTCTCTAAACTTTCTCATCCATACATGTCAGTAAAATGAGCTAACTGGAGCTTCCATGTTTGTCTGTCTTTATTTAAAGCTGCCATCAAGGAAGCACTTGCAGTCCACAATCCCCAGACCACAGCTCTTACAGAGATGCACATGTTCTTCTGTCAAAGGTTGCTTTTGATTAATTACCCATTTTTTTAGAGACTGTGGGCTCATAACAATTTGTTTATGCTAGTGTAGCTTCATAATAATTATCAAACATCTCTCAAGCTGAACTCTAATAAATGACTCTTGGTCTTTTCAAAACAAAAATAAACTTAAATTACTTCCAACATCTCATCGTCTTACTCTTGAGCTAACATAAGAAAGACATTTCTGATTCTTCAAAATAAAAACACTTCCTGTTTGATTCATTGAGATATTTGGCATTACCAGGTGTTTAACTATTTCTACTACTTTAGATGTGCAAATTTCAAAGAAAACAAGAATTAAGTTGCCTTGAAAGACCCCAAAGCTTGGTTGGTTCTAAATTTGTTGGGCTTCAATGAAAGCAACACATTATTTTATTCAGGCCCAATAGTATTTCACCAACCTGCTTATTAACTTTGGTTGCCTCGGGTCACACATCAAACAGCATGTAAAACATTCAGGAGTAATTAAGGACTCAGATTTTAAATTTAATAAATAAATCAGTTCGGTTGCAAAAAAATTTCTTAGCTTAAGCCAGTTTTGTCAAGGCATAACTTGGAGAGAATAATACATGCCTTTATTTCAACTCCTCTCAACTATTGCGATGCACTTTATACTGCTGTCAGTCAAGCATCCCTTTCATGTCTTTCTGCTAGTTCAAAATGCTGCTTCCCATCTTTTAACTGGTACACACAGACATGGACCTTTCTCGCCTATCTTTTCATCCCTTCATTGGCTCCCTGTACATCATAGAATTAATTTTAAAATCCTAATGTTGACTTATAAATGCCTAAATGGTCTTGCTTCTCTGTACATCCCTTCTTGTTGACAGACTCTTTTTGTTGTCTCTGTTCTATTTTGTGCATGTTTTTAAATATCTGTTTTTATCTTTTAGGGCTGAAACATCTATGGAAGCAAATGTGTTAACAGAAACGTTAATACATTTTAATTTTCAAATTTAACATTTTAAAATGAATTTTGGTCACTTTCTGTTGAGACATCTTTTGAAAATGAAATGTTAAACATTATTTTATTAATCATTTTAATTAATTTACAAATTGAGCAGTCTTGGAGAAGAAAATAAAAAAAACGCAGTTTGGATGACTTATTTTAAATTTTATTTATGAGTAAAAAAATGCAGCTTCATTTTGATAATGAAAAAGCATTTTATTAATACATTTTAATTTGAATATTGGGACAATTTTACTTCCATATTAATCGTGATTAATCTATTATTGACATAATCATCAACTGATTTAGTTATCGAGTAATTGTTAACTGGAGTACACAGATTTTAAAACATGCCATTTGCTCAAAGAACAACCCAGCCAGAGCAATAATTAGGCCAAAATTGTACAAAAAATATGTATTTTGCATTTAAGATGCAAAACCTTCTTTGGTTGTAGATATGCTCTATCCAGAACTTCCCAAATGACATAGTTTTATTATTATTATTATTAGTACTATTAAGCATCTTTTGCTATATGATTATTAATCCAAAAATAAGTCGACAAATTAAACGATTAGCAAAAATAATCTTTAGTTGCAGCCCTAATGTCTTTTATTCAACTTATTTTTGTACAGCACTTTGGAGAAACTTGCTGTTTTTAAATGAGCTTTGTAAAAACATTGGATTTGGATATTTGCATTAGAGGTAAAGAATATACCTTAATATTCAAATACATTCACAGCAGGTATTAAAAGCTTTGTCACATGCTGAATTGAATGTTCTGAAAAACAAAATGGATGTTAAATGATCATGTGTTGAATTAGGCTTAAGGACAATGATTTTATTACGGAAACTACAGCAATGCATTGTTATAGGCAGACTAGACGACAAGCAGTCAGTGAGTAAATATTGATTTTAGTCATCAGGATTTTACTTTGAAAAACTGACTTTTAAATATCTCTGCCCTGTCCTGTTTAACCTGCTACCACAACCCTGGATAACGCATTTGCTTAAAAGATCTGTGTTTAACACTTGACTGTCATTCAGAGGAGACCATGAAACTAGATAAATTAAAACTTTACCCAGAGATTTGCTGTAAAACAAACCAGAACTGTTTCCTGGGTATTAGACTTCATTTTACACTGCAGGGATCCTTTATTTTAGCATGTAAACCAGACAAGTTTAATAATCCAAAATGAAAAGACCACATCTAATCACTGCACAGAGGCTTTGTTTTTGTTCTTGTTGAAGTTGTTTCATGGATAATCTTCTTGAGTCTGTAATCCAGCTTTTGGAGCAGACAGAAATGCCTCTCGGTTCATTCTCATGCTGACGGCATCGAACGCAGAGAGGAATTAGCTGTTTGCTACAAGTCTGCAAAATCCAACAATAGGCTAAAGGGGTAAAGCGCCCTTATTTATAATTTTCTAGCCCTTAAGGAAAAAACTCAAGTGTCTGCGGGACCTTTAGCTGACAAGACGTCCACTCTATGATGGCACAGTTTGTCATTCTTTAATTAGGCTAAATGAATGTGTTTCATATCCACAGGCATAATGACATGCAGAGGTAAAAGGTTGAGATGCGGTTTGTCTGTAAGGTTGGCCCAGCAAGTCGTGTCACCAACTGTGATCACTCACTGGAATAAGGAGTTCAACTCTTGGGTGCAGAGAGACAGAATAAAATTTTTTTGCAGCACAGATAAAATGGTTTGTGTGGTTTAATGAGAGACTGTCAGTCAAATAAATTAAATAATTGCTCCTGCTTAAGTAAAATTATTCCTTGCTCATTTTCTGGGATAAGTTGTTTTTGTTCCTGCCATGTTAAAATTGATTTCCACTCAGAAACGGCCATGCTGTAATCAATCAAATTAACTTAATCATACTAAATGAATACCCCTTTTCATTAAAACACACTGTGTAGCAGCCTCTGTAGGAACAAAAAAATTATATTTAAGCTTCTACTTCTGCTTTCTAAAACATTTATAAAGGAATGAGTAAATAATAAAAAAGTAATAGAGCCAACAATATATTTTAAGACTATACACAGTGCTTTGCAAAGGTATTCATCAACATTTTCCACATTCTGTCAGAATTCTGTCTTTTATAAAAGAGGGATTTGAAGAAAGCCAAATTTGTAGAGTGCATAACTAATTAGTGTTTTAACAGTGTCCCACCTGAGTTTTGGATTTCTGCAGCTCCACTAGAGTTACCATTGGCAGCCTTTTATAATTATTCCTGTTTGAAGCCTTCACCAAAGCTTTATCTCTAAACTCTCTGGTGTTTCTTGGTTCTCTTAATGCTTTTAGTTCATTAATGTTCTCTAACAACCCTCTGGGAAAAGCTGCATTTATGCGAGAATATACAAAACTGAGGTGTAAGTCTTTACAATTTATGAAGGTAACTGGTTTCACTGGACTTTATTTTGGAGTATCAGAGTAAAGGGCAGAGGCCAAATTTATTTATTTTGTAAAATATTTTGAATTGTCATTTTCCTTCCATTTCAAAGTTATTCAGTTTATTGTCAGTTTATAATGTAAAATCCGGCAAAATTAAGCTGAAGTTTGTAGTCGAAATGTGACAAAAGTTTGTGGAGTGAGAATGCTTTTGCAAGCCACTGCATATAGAACGTCTAAACCCTGACTGAGATATCTTTGATAGATTAAAACATTTATGTGTGTATGTATTAGTGATTAAGCTGTCTGTAAATGAAAAAGAACGCTTGAGAAAGATGATATTGTAAAAAGATTATTCAAAACTGAGCCTTAGATGTGACCGTTTTCAAAAGTCAGTCTACTATGCAAACCAACCCAAAATGAAACTTTTTAATTGCTTACATCTTTATTTTAGCCAAACCAGTTTGAAGGAAAATCCTTGCTTAGGGATGAATACAGAAATAGATCCCACAGTGCCTTTTCAGCCAGCTTGAGATGCCAAAGCAAGCACCATTTAATTTCTTTGTTGCAGCTTTAATTGACATCAAAGTGTCTGCAATTTTTATGTCTTCTCCACTGTGTGCATTTTTTATTATTTGCCCTGACCTTTTTATCCTGTTTCAATCAGGCACCCAGTGGTTTGTTTTCTTTTGTCAGACGGTATCCAAGGTTGCCTTGTTTTTCTGTAATCCCTCTGCCTATGAAGTTGTTGACCACAAACCCTAATGAAGCTTCATGTCACAGCTGGAGAGAAGAAAAGACTTTGAGGGGTGCATTTTATTTTCCTTGTTATTTTCTTCCATGTTTGACTCCCTTTTGTTAGGAATTTTCAATTTTTTTTTTGTAGTTTCCTTTCTTTACCACTTTAAGGTGGATAATTAAATACTGTTATTAGGGATGTTCCGATCAAGAGTTTTTCTCTTATATGGGTGTTTATCAGATCGCATTTCTCTATTAAAGCGAACAGCAGTCGGTTCAGATAACATACCTTGTAGGTTATGGCAAAAAGTTTTACCCAGGTTGGGTAACACTATATTGGCTCTTGAGGGGAGTATGTATTGTGCTCCCAGCAGCTGAAACAGGCAACAAAAACCTAGATTCTCCACTACAATGATGGGCTGGTAAACCACAACGGTCAAGTCAGTCATCTGTTCTTGTTATGTTTTTTGCGTTTTCGCAGACCTTGTTGTGTGTGTTTTCCTACCTCACTTGCTTTCAGACTTGGCTGGGTGAATTTAAATATTCAGCTGTTTGGCTAAAGAGCGTAATACTGCACACAGTTCAGCACTGCTTTTATCTTAATTGCTATTCAATAAGTTGTTTCTTAAGGAATAAAAGGTAGTCCATGTAATCAGGGTGAAATGAACTGAGTTAGACCGGTGAAGTCCAAAAACCACTTTTAATTTTTAATTTGACCCGCTGAAGTTCTCTTACCAAATTAGTAGGAGTCGCTACGGAGAATTTAACACCACTCCACCACAGTATTGGCAACAGTAGCCCTCCAGGAGCTCATACTAAATTTTACTTTTATCTCTTATCTGAATGGGCAGAATTTTTGTAATGCAAAAATGTTTATATAAATATTTTCTACATATCCTAAACAATGGCAAATGTCAGAATAAAACATAAATCACAACTGCTATATTAGTGAGTATAACAAGTCACATTTGGAGTGTGTCTGCAGAAACTTTATCCCTTGGGGTCCTCGGACTTGATAAAGCACTATAAGTATGTGTCATTTATTATTTATCATATTTATCTGATGCTTTGGATTTTTTGAAGGCAGGTGTTATGTTATAGTCGGAACAGCTTCCTAAACTGGAACCAAAAATCTCATCTGGAGCAATCAATTTTGCAGGTTGTTTACCAAGCTAAATAACAGCATTTTGTTTTGGAACAACCTGCATGTTACTATGCCTACAGTCTATTCTTTTCTACTTTGAGATAAGAGGGATAAAGACTAAAATATGTTCCTTCACAACCAGTTCTTTCAAAAAATGGATAGACCATAAGTCGCACAGTTTCTTCTGCCTTGCTGTGTCTTTATCTCTTCGCCAATCCTAGCTTTCTCAGTCTTTCACCCTTTGTCTGGCCTGACTCCAGATGAGTTTTTTGCTTCAGGCGCTCAGTCTAAAGTTATTTGAACTTTGCAGAAAAGCAGGAAGTTATCGAAAATAGGTGGTCTGCCAAAAGAAAAAAAGAAAAAATACAACTTCAGAGAGAATGTGTGAACAATGAATTGTCTTCGATCAAGCTGTGACACGGAGCTGGATGAAGTTTTGTGTTGTATGATCTCCTAAGAAGGAGGGCAAACAGCTACCTACGGCAGAGTTTGACAGCAGAAAAACTGAAAGCTGCAGAGGGGCTCATTTGAGGATGGTGGTCTGTGAGGGTGAATAGAACTCAGAGGTTCTTAGAGAAGTTTTCTAGAGTCTGTATTGAGAGTATCTCAGACATGCCCAGCACTGTCCTTCAGGTTATTAGTATGTGACCCGTGAATCAGGGAATAAAGCTCAGAGGCTATTTTGACATTTCTATGGTTCAGCCTATCACATCTGCTGCTTCTGACATGAAGCTAAAAATAAACTCCCTTCAAGAATTCAACCTTGTCAGCCATGTTATTGGATGTGATGAGTCACATTGCATATTTTTAGTTACAAAGGTTTAGAAAAACTATTTTTCCTGAATTATTTTTGAGAAATAAACCAAACAGACCTCTAAACAAACATCTACATTTTTGAAAAAATAAAATCTATGCAACATTATAAAACATTAAGTTATTTTTAATTGGAATTCTTTTGAGAAAACCCCTAAAACAAATCTTCTTGGTGGAAATTTATTTTAGATATGCTACATTCACCTCAAAATAATTATATTTTCCTCTATAATATGGTATAATCACCCTTTGGTTAGTCCAACAAAACTTGCAAATTTATCACATTATTTGTGTATGCCCAATTTAGTTTCTTCTAATAAAATTAGATACCTGTACCAAACAAATAGTCTCTCTTTCTGTACCAACAATTAATGAGATGTTATGCATGCATTTGCAGAAATCCACACAATATTTAGGTATATTTATGTAAATTACAGTCAGAGCAAATGGCACCGCATTCTCAAAGACCAGAGCTATTTACTTTGCACAGATTATGTGGGACAAAATATGGTTTGCTTACAGCTGATTGGGGAGGAGGAGGTGATGAAAAAACCCAAATAAAAAAAGAAAAATCTCACATAAACTAGAAACAAAAGTCTCAACTGGATGAAGGATGTTAATAAAATAAAACCAAAACAAAGGAAAATAAAGCACTTAAAATGAGACCCAAGTGTTCATTTGACAAACCAACAATCATCCCAACCTCTGACATCATTTCTTTTGTGAAGGCAGAGGTTTCTTGTTCGAAGCAGTTTGCCGAGAAGTACTCAGATTACAACTGACTGTGCTTGTTGGGACCAGCCCATCTGTCCCTCGTCAGTATTCCAGCTCTGATCGTCTTTGCTTCAGGAAAGTAGTGCAGACTAACGGCTGCTGCTGTAGTATTGCTGACACCACCAGCAATGCACCGTCTCACCATATTAACGCTGTTTTTATTGCAATTTGGTTTCTACCTGAACCGTTTATCATTGACGCTCACACAATGAATGACCGGAGGCTTCCCCTTTGACGTCATTTCTGGGTGACTTTGAACTTGCAAACCTTTTTACATCAAAATATGCCTATTCTGTGTCACAATTGTCTTTTACCACATCCTAATGTCATGTCAATTACTGCCCAATTCCTTCAATATAAAGATGTTTTCCTTTAATTTATGCATTTGTGGGAAAAGCGTGTCACAGGCACTTTAAAGATACTATATATTTGAAATGAGCAGGTAATGTGATTTAGATTTTTTCTACTTTGAACAAAGATGTTTGGGCAAATGATGTTTTACTGAACTGGATTTGAACAGTACTACTATAGTACTATAGTACTATCAGCTCTGAGTTAACTGATCACATGTGCTGGAGATGATGGGCATGTTTACTTTTGTGTATATTTAGTGAAATCTGCTTTGTGTATCCAGTGTAGAAAGAGATTGCACTGATATGTGAGTTCCTTTGCCATTTTTTTTTAACCCGTCATAAAGACTCCTCCTTTAGACCTGAATATAACAATATCTTTAAGGACTTACATCCAAACACAGTAATTATTGGTAAATTTGATAAATTTACTTCTCACAAGCATTTGTTCATATTTTTCTATGATGTTTCAGTTATCCACTAGCTACCATCCATACTTCTAATCTATAAGGATTAGAAGTGTCTTTGTCCACGTTTGAGAGTTCTTGCTCAACAACTTTCATAATCACCCGTGTAAAACCCCCCATCTCAGCTATGGTTGGTGATTAAAGACTATAAAATGAGCTATTTGTGGAGCAGACAAATAGGGAACGTGTGCATCAGTGTGTCTCAGTGCTACATCAGGGGGATAATCAGGATTATGCTAGCCCACAAAACAATATAAAGGGAAAAATGTTTTAACAAATGGAAACATCCAGTTAGTTTTAGAATACACATAACTTTAGGATGCATTTCAGGGGCAAGTATCAGTGAAATATATTGTGCTCATTCTGCCTTTTGTGGAGATGCACAGCTTGGAGAAAGATCAGTTGTTGCCTCAGGAGCTGTAGTTATTGCATATTTATTAAACAAATAATTAATATGAATGTGTGAGTGGCTGCTGCCCCGCTTTTTCATTCCACTGCTGCATCTCTGTTCCCTTGAAGCGATCCAAAGGAGTTTGAGGAATACTCAGACTTTAGTGTGATGGCAGACAGAGTGGGATGTAGGCTGGATTTATTAGACAGAATTAACATCTACATACATGGATATATTTAAAGTGCATGGAGTGTGAAGCTAGCAGTTTGGTTTTATTAAAAAAGGCCTTTATGTGATGGAAGACTAAGGCTCCAGGGTCTGATGCCTCTCTGCTTTGCTTTTTTGCTGCGCAGAAGCTGCAGATGTATACCGTGATGAGATAGGATATAAATATGCATGCGGGTTAACTGATGTGCAACTGTCTAATTGCAGGGGGAGGGAGCTTGAAAATCTAACGCTTCTTAGGGAAAAAGTAGACACCTAGGAGGCTTCTTGCTTTGTCCAGATTTTTAGACTTTTAATATATTGAGACAATATGGCGGCGTGCACAGATGCAGTGGTTATGTGCTCACTAGTGTTTCGTTTTGATGTCTGCCTTACTTGTTTCAATTACTTTTTGCAGAGCAAACACCTACAATTGACACGATCTGTTAAAAATAGAGATGACAAAAGAGTTTTGTGCGAGAGGAGTACCACACCAGAGTCTTCCCGTTATACATAGCAAGGGACCCGGCTGTGCGTTGCTCACTATCCCAACATGAAGAAAAGTGGAGGCAGCGCTGGGAGTGCAAGCAGAAGCGGGGATGTAGGGCCGGTGGGTTAGCTAGGCTACGGAAGCGGACACACAAACTACCACTTCCTAGTCTCTCCCATGCCAATATGAGACCCTCACCAATATAACAGACACTGAGGCCTCTGGAGGCTTTGGAAACTTCACTGCTGTGTTCTACTACTTACCGAAACATGGCTACACCCATTCATTCCAAACTAGCATGCTATTTAACACAGCTCCTCGATAGAACCAGTGACCCTGGTAAGAAAAAACCTACACCACATAAAGGCAAGTCAGACCACATCTCTCTGCAACTTGTACACCTGCATATACCCCCTATGCAAATCTACCCTTACCACCATTAAAATGGTGAAGATATGACAAGATGGTGCCTCTCAGCAGTTCCAGGCCTGCTTTAAAAGCACTGAATTGGACATGTTCGAGGATAAGAACCTGGATGTATTTATGGACACTGTACTGTAGATTGCTGCAATCTACGCGTCAGATGTTTCATCTCTACCAGTGAATGTGCCATAGCCGTTTTATCCACGTCATTGGTGGCCCATGGTACCTGAAAGTTTGAACTAGGACACCTTATAGTTCCCTTTCCCTTGCTCTCTGCTGTGCTACAACCCTTCCTCCACATCTCCTTCCCCACAGCGGAGCCCACTGTAAATGCACAGGCTAGTAAGCAGGGCCATCGTTGACGGCGGATAAACAGCTATGGCACATTCACTGGTAGGAAGGAAACATAAGTGATATGCTTTACATGGACTATGAACTGCCCATACCATTAGCACAGCTACAGCACATCGGCAATCTTGAGCTAGAACGACAGTACATGCTGTGCAGGAGAAGGTGTCAGCAGCTTGTACACAAATGTAATTGACACTGCTAAGACATTCCTCCTGGCTCTGATTGGTTGATTCTGACCGGGAACAGTGTATTTATGCAAATGGGGAGTAGGACTACTGGGAAGAGCCAGAGGGGTTTAAGTTTTTTTTTCACAGATTGTCTGTCCATATTATACTGGCAGGACATAGTGGCAGTTTTAACGTATATGTTAAAATACATTTAACAAAAGTTACCTACTGCAGCCTTAAAGTCAGTGATGGGGCTCTCTGCAGCACAGCCCATGCCAACCTGAACAGAGGCATCAGGAAGGTTACACATCGGCCCCTGATGGTGTCTCTGGACGAGCGCTGAAAGACTGTGCGGACCCGCTTGCTGGGATTTTCACTAAAATCTTCAACCTGTCCTTGACACAGTCTGCCGTTCCATCGAGGTGGAACAGCTGATGGTGTGGTGCAGAGAAATTAACTTGCTCCTGAACACGTATAAAACCAAGGAGCTAATCATAGACTTTAGGAGAAACAAAACGTTCTTTCAGCCTCATTGGTGTAACCTGTGTGGAAATGGTCAAGTACTTATGTTTCCTGGGGGTCCACATAGAGGAGGAACTGACCTGGAAAAGGAATAACACACAGATGGTAAAGAAGACTCCCTCCACTTTTTGAGAATCCTCAGGAAAAATAACAGCAACCAGAGATTGCATCTGTTTCTGCTCCATTAGGAAGAACATCCACTCTGTACATAGTTATTCAGCTGTATGGTGGCAAACACAAAAGAGCTCCAGAGGGTCACCAAGATGACAGAGACCATAACTGGGTAACTCTAACTTCACTGGAGGACCTTCATGGCTCTAACTGTCTCAGGAGTACGAAGAACATCCTCAAGAACTGATCCCACCTTCGCCATTCTCTGAGCTACTTGTGTCAGACAGGTGGTACAGGGCCATCAAGGCAAGAACAAACAGACTAAAAAAAACTTTTTATACAGCCGCTCTTAGAGCTATAAAATAAAAAGCCATGTCATGTGTCACTCTGAAATAATGTGCAACATTTGTTAAGGTTTAATTTTCATCTCCACTGTTACTGCGCAATATCTACTACCGCTGTAAATATCCATGGTCTGGTACCATCTTTTATACATATATTTGTGCTGCTACGTATTTATGTTTTTCTGGGCTTTCTTTTCTCTTTTTCTAGACTTCAGAGGTCTGCATGCTATTAATTCATTAGGTTTTTATATCTGCACTGAAAGGCTTGCACGTCACGTTTTGTTGTACTTGTTACAGTGTCAATATTCAGAATCTTTAAATCTTTCAAACATTTTTTTTTTTTTTACTTTCTAAATTTTAATGTACTTTTATACCACCCACCTATTTTCCCAACATTCATTAAATACATTTGTAGTAGCTTTTGTTGTGCTTAAATTTATGCATCCCTGCCTCTGCCAATTAGGTTTTAACCAAATGTGATTATGAAGAATAAATGCTAACGTTTGGCTCCACTAGAGGGTGGCACGTCAGTTTACCTAAGGCAAGTCTTTCAAACTTCGGGGGAGAAAACAGAATAAAACAAATTTTCAAGGATATGCTTTTAATTTTGAATGTTTGCATAAGAACTGGAGCATTTCAGATTAAAAATTCCCTGAAAGTGCAGTAACCATGAAATCCCTTTAATTAGGCCATCTGACAATTTCCTGGTGTCTTCAAACACACCGGACCTAAAAAGCCACTGAGTCACCTTTTTTATACGATTTTTTCAATTTAACTAGTACAGTGCTGTGGAAAGTATTTGCACTGTTAAATGTTTCTTTTGTTATCACATTTTTTACACTTAAAGTCAAATAAATTTTAAGATCAGAGAAAGATAAGCCAGGTAAATCAAAAATGCAGTTTTAAAATAATTTTATTTATTAAAGGATAAAAGACTTCCTTATCACCCTCACCCTAATGAGAGAAAGTTATCACCCCCTTTGTAAAACATAAACTCTGTGAAATGTCATAAATCCATTTTTAAAGCTTTGGGGCTACAGCAAAACCAAGGTCAGAGCCATTATAAATGAAGAAAACATGGACAACTGCTAACTATCCCAGGAGGGTCACAGAAGAACCCAGAACAACATCTAAACGACTGCACACTTCAACTGGCTCGATTAAGATCAGTGTTCATGATAAAATAATATGAGACTGGGTAAAAATGACATACATGGGAGAGTTCCAGGTGAAAACCACTGCTAAACAAAAAGAAGACAGCAGCCTGTTTCATATGTGCCAAAGAACATCCATGATCCCCAAGATTTTTGAGAAAATATTCCGACAAATGATCTCATTGGATTTGCCATAAAAACAACACAGCAATTCAGTAAAAAGAGCATCTTGCTGAAAGTCCATATTGGTGGTGTTAGTGTGATTGTCCTGGGCTGCTTTCCTGCTTCAGTACCTGGACAACTCGCCATAATTGATGGAACCATGAATTCTGCTCTCTATCAGAAAATCCTAAAGAATGTGCAACTATCAGTTTAAAACTTTGAATTCAAGTACACTTGAAATTAAACTCGACTAAATGCAGGTGTTGGAGTGGCCTACTTAAAGCCCAGACTGAAATCTGTTTAAAATCCTATGGCATGGCTTTAAACAGGCTGTTCATGCTCAAATACCCTCCAGTGTAGTTGGATTAAAACAACTCTGAAAAGATGAGTTGGTAAAGATTCCTCTACAGTTACATTAAAGACATTTTGCCAGTTATTTTTACAGCCTAATACCAGTTACTGCCAAGGGTGGCACAAGCAGTTATTTTGTTCAGGGGGCATTACTTTATCACTTAGTTTTTGGATTATCATAGTTGACTGAAGCTTTTGAATTCAATAGCTATTTTCTCTTAATAAATGAAATAATAATTGTTATGCTGCATTTTTTTCCCTTGGGTTATCTTCATCTGAAAGTAAAATTTACTTGATATGAAACATGTTACAAAACGTGAAAACCGAAGAAATCTATAAGGGGCAAATAGTTTTCACATTACTGTATTTAAGTCTGTAACTCTTTTTGACCCATTTTTATGATTACTTTTAAAAGGACACTTTCAGGTTAAAAGAGCTGGAAGCAGAGGTCTGCTGATGAGATGACGGGCATGCAGTGAAGGTCAGGTTGTTTCTGATGGACAGGCAGAATGATAGCTGACACTTTTTGAACAAAGGTCAGACTGTCAGATCACTCCATCAGATCCCAGTCCACTGATATGACACATAATAGACACATAATAGGATGGATGTTCGCATACAAATGTTTAAAGCAATTTTGCTTTGAACGACCTTTATAAAACTCATCAATGTTAGCAGTTTTAAATAAGGCTGTACAAATGTTTATAGGCTTTTATTTGTGCACACAGTCTGACACTAAATTCAGCATGTCAAAATTCAGTTTCGACCTCCAAACATTTGCAATTCAGGTCATTATAGGCAAAATGCAAAAGGAGTTCTTGTTGACACATTTTTCTTTGTATTCCTGTGTGTCATTACAGATTTATTTGTGTACCACCGAAGAATAAAAACATGTTACAGAAATGAATAATTCAACATTTTTGCTGGGAAGGCTCAACAATATATAAGGATGCTAGGTCTAGATGTGTAACATTACAGATTGGCGTTGCTGGATCCAAAATTGCTCAATTATCAGTCTGCATATGTACAGCATCCATAGCCATAATTTGTCCCAATCCATCAGCACAAAGGTTTAATTAATATTGTGGATTTCAGAATTACAAAAGGTTTAAATATATCAGGTTACAGAATTATACTAAAAAATAATAATAAATCATTGGAGCTTTAGATTTTTTGCCTTGTGGAGGTTTTGTTGAGCACTAGGTATAAAATAATAAAAAAACAGTTTGCTGTCAATGGAAATTAATCACATAAATAATGTACATGAAACTGTGGCCTGGCAAAATTTGCAAAGTGCATTATAGTTTAGTTTAGGAACATGTTGGTGACCTATATCAAAAGGCGAGGAAGTGCATCTAGGCACCACAGATTCAGTGGCTCTATCCCCTTTAGTTCTGCCTCTGGTATGAGGGGTAACCAGTAAACCCTGATCAGCTGACCTCAAAGACCTACTGGGATCCCTGAGGTCAGCTGCTAGAGGAGCAACTCAGAAAAATGTAAAGATGATGAACCCTCAAAAGGTCTGTGTGAGGTAACAAGAACTTTATACTCTGAATCTGGGGGCCAATGCAAGGACTGCATATAGCAGTTATAGCTGTTAGGGGCTTTATCTTCTACATAAACGCTTGTAAGTGTAGGCGGTGAGCCAGTGAAAAACAGAATAGACATATTAATGAAAACATAAATCTTAGCAGTAGCTCTTTCTGTTCAGGATATGTTCTGTGCAATAGGCACTTGACTTTTAGTACTAAGTTCAGTAGGTGTCTATTCCATGTCTTTTCTATATTTTTGTTTAAATCTGTGTATCTAAATTAAAATACCAATGTTAGGTCCAGCCATGGATTACAACATTTAAAGGCCAGTTTGATCTTTTCTGGAATTTTCAGAATAAATCACAGCAACCTACTCCTAACTCAGCCCAGGCACAGAAGGACAGTAGATTTCTCGTGACGCCACTTTTTGGATAAAAACCTTGGGTTACAACAAAGTGACCTCTTCCACACAGGTCCCCAGCGGAGCTTGAAGGAAAGACAGCGCATGTCTCTTGCTGGCAAGCAGATATAACTCTTTAACTTGGATCTAGAGTGACTACGATCACATGCAACAAAGTTAAGTAATAATTTGCTGTTTGAGTATCCGGCATTCATTCATATAAAGGGTGTAATAAGACAAGCTTGACTTGGCTTTTCTTCTGAGGTATCCAGAAGCAGCCCTAATCGAAGCGGATTTCCCCACGGCCTAGAAAAGAAGGCCTGGGCCACATCGTAAAGGTACGTCCAGGTACCGAGAGGTACCCTGCCGCATCGTGGCCACTCAAAGAGCCGAACGTGCCTTTGTTGTACGGTTAGGCCGGGCCAGCTAAAAGCCCTTCCCCACAGATATGGAGGTTAGCTGCAAGCTAACCCTTTGTTTACCCACACGTGGATGTTTCCCTCAACGCCCAGGACAACTCCTCTTGAGCACGGTTCACATAAGAGGTAGTGTTTGGGCAGAGAAGATTAGTTTAGAGTTAAATAATCGAAAATAATGTTTAATGACGTTTGTTTTGTTTTGTGTTTTGAGAAGCTCAGCTACAGTAAGTGCTAGCAGACTAACACTCGGCTAATGATGTGTTCTGTGTTGTTTTTTTAAGGTTAAGACAAACTTTATTTAAAGCATGGTTTATAAACACAGATCGGCCATAACACGCCGTATGCGCTTATGTATTTCAACCCTTTTATTAGTGGTATTTTAAAGGGATGTGTTTGAATCTGGTAACCAGCTATAAGCTTCTTTTGTTACCTCCAACTGCTAACGGCTAAGAACACGTGTTCGCCCACTTTATGAGTCAGCTGAAGATAATTTGCCCAGAAAAGTTGTTAGTTTCCAATCTAGGAAATAATATTTCCCTAAATAATATTTTACTAAATGTGATAACTAATTAAACATCATTAAGACCCATTTATCCAAAAGGTTTGTTTCTTATTCAAAATAATATTTCCATAAATATAATTTGAATAAATAAAGGCAGCTAATTAAACACCGTTGAGAATTAGTCATCCAGAACGTTTGTTTTACAGAGTTTTGCTGTTCAATAATGCCAGAGCTTGGCTCATTCCTTTCAATTTAGTTCTAATACCACCGCCTTATTGGGCTGGTATTCACAGGACAACCCTAAACAGACCGAAATATTATTTAATAAAATATTAAAGTATTCATATTAAATATTAAAAGATAAATTCTAATTCATAATCACCAAACAATGTCATGCATAGTATTGTAACTATAATAATTTTGGAAGAATTGTAGATGATATGTAATTGTTTCAATATTTAAGTTTTTTTTGTTTGTGTTGCTGTTGAACAGGTTTTTTTAAACCTGTTTTTAATGTTATACTCTGAGAATCTAATACTGGCTCATCCCTTCTGGAGGTGTCACTATAACATTATCGAGTGAAAAAAATTTCAGTGGCTCATAACTTGTTCTTGTTCAGAAAGTATCACCTCATCTTGCAGAAACTTGTTTGATCACTTATGGGAATAACATGAAAGCAATAAAGCAATAGCATTTGTTTTGCAGTGACTCCAGGGATCTTACACTTTAAAATCTAATTGAAATCATCCTTCGGTGATTCAAGACGACAGTATTAATTCACAGAGATGAGGTAGATTGGCCTTGACCTTGCTTCGCTCTGACGTGGATCGCTGCCTTTCAAGGTGCCTTCAATCAACCTGGGTTTCTCCCAACCATACTTATCCCTTTTTCCACATATTGAAGTGATTCTTCCTTTACCTTTCTGCTCCCTTTGTCCTTTAAAATCCACAGAGAGAGAAAAGAAAATCTGTGTAAACAGTAGTTCAGTCAACAGATCAGCACCTCTCTGTGTTCCGACTGACCAGTGATATTGATCGCATAATGCTTTGTTTACTGAGCTGCTTCCCTCCCTTTGTTGCCACTAACTGATGTTGAACACACAGCCAGTCACTTTTATCACTCAATGGGAAAAAAACAAAACAGTAAGGTAGTGCAATTATGAGAAGAAGAAGCAGTGGAAGCTGTAAGATGGATTTTTGTGCTGAGACTCTTGACTTAAATTCTGTTTTTCACTGATTTTACTGAAGTGTGAACTAATGTGCATTTTACTTGATTAGAAACTGATTTCATTTGCTAGAACCGCTGTGGGGTTTATAAAAATAAAGACATAGAAAGTAAATTCAACAGCCGAAGTCACATTCACACTCTTTTCCTCTGTAATTGATATTAATTGCTTGTCAGCTGCCTTGCATTTAATTCTTCATGCTTGATTGATCTGTGGACTAACTGGAAACTTTACTGCCGAGTGGAGAGTCGCCTACTGAAGCAGATTTTATTTTAAGTGCATGCTAAAAAAATTTAGTATGCAGATAACAATCAATAACATTAATATCGATGTATATTTTATCAAGTAAAACTTTAGGCAGCTGCTGCAAAAACACACGCATGCATTGTTCAATTGATTGTGTTAAATAGCACAACTGCCTGAATGATAAACTTTCTGAGCAGTTTAGAAAGCCATTGCTGGTATAAAGTGGCATTAAAATGTTTTGATTAAGTGTTTATTTTCCCTGGAGTTCTGTGTGACTGTTTTCATATTAAGCCTGTGAAAGGCCAGAGAAGAGTGAGACGAAAGCAGTTTTTTTAAAGATAAAACCCAAAATAGAAAGGGGGGGGTCCTTTTTTATGGAGAGGAGGGGCTTTCTGTCAGTTTGAGGGTCCCCTGGCTTCGCCTCAGGCAGAGATGCTGCATTAAGGCTTGCCCTTTCTCAGTATTAAACACTGCTGTCTGTAAAAAAAATAAAAAATCACTTATCGGTGTGTTCTCTCCTACACTTGAGTCCATGTTTTACCCAACAACTTCTGAAAAAAAAAAGGATAAGAAAATGTAAACAGTATTAGTAAAGCTGAAGTGAGCAGCTTTAGTGCAGACGGTCCTCTTTGAAGGCTTGCAGCCTAATCCAATCTGCTGAACTGCCATCTATGCCTCAGCTTTTGATTCCCAGACTGTAAGACTTATTCCTGCTGGAGCCATGGAGAGGGTCAATGAATTCATTTTAGAGCGTGGAGGAATTGGAAAGCTTTAGTTGTTAGTCTTAAACCTTATATTTAAAACAGGCTTTGTTTAGACATTACACTACCTCTTTTATTACATGTAAAATTAGAAAAAAATTAGGATACTAAGCATAACAATGTTATGACATTCTACACTTCATGTTTTGTTGTATTTTGATAAATTTCTTCCAGCTTCTGTAATATAAGTAGTTCCTTATTTTAAAACTGACTAAATTGGATTGATTGCTGAGGGGAAAACCAAAAAAAAAGTGTTACTTGGCATTTATCTGCTAGATTTTACTGTCTTAATGTTATTTGAATGCAGTCTGTTTCTCAATTCTAAAAAACTCGTCTGTGGGGGAGAAACCTCTGTCAATATGTCTTTGCATAACTTAGTTGTGTAATAACAGCTTTTTGTTTACAAGCCACCTCAGTGTTTCCAGTGTCCCATATAGTCAGTCTTTGGGCGAGAGGCGGGGTACACCCTGGACAGGTCGCCACCTAAGGGCAATTTAGACTAACAGGCATGTCTTTAGACTGTAGGAGGAAGCCGGAGAAAGACCCCCGGCTTCCGGGGACCTTCTTGCTGCAAGGCAGCAGTGCTACCAACTGCGCCACCGTGCAGCCTGCCCCATATAGTCATACAGTTAACTCTGCAAAGTTATTTATACCCCTTAAACTTTCTCATGTTCCCAAGTAAAGTCAGACTGAATGAAGAGCATCTGTAAAAATGAATGAAGTCTAAGAACTGATTTTCAATTGAGTTTATCTGGACTTTGACTGGAACCTTTAAACACATGGATGTTCTTTGATTGTAGCGCTGGCTATCTGGTGGTCACTTTAAATAGGTTTTCTTCCAGGATTGCTCAGTATTTAGCTCCTTCCATATTACCATCAACTCTCGCCAGCCTCCCTGTCCCATTTGGGGAGAAAAGCATCCCCATGGCACAATGGCCCCATGTTTCACCATGGGAAAGATGTGATCAGTGTAATGTGCCGTATTAGTTTTCTGCCACAAACCATTTTGTATGTAGGCAACAATGTTGAATTTTACTCTCATCTCACTAGAGAACCTTCTTTAAAAAGATTTGCTGTGTCCCCTTGCGGCAAACTTTTATTGCCAGTAAGGCTAGATTTGTAGAGCGCACACATCTTTATGCATGAATCTCCTCTTCACTAATTCTATCCCTGCAAGCCCTGCAATTATTGAGGGTTTTGCCTAGACTGTCATTTTTTGTGGAAAGGCAAGGTCTTGGCAGGTTTGCAATGGGGCCATATTTTTTTCATTTTCTGATGATGGATTTAAAAGTTCTCTGTGACACGTTACAAGCTTGGTATATTGTTTGAGAACCCAAAAGAAGAGCCAGAAGGTTGCCGAAAGCCACCTGGCTTACATGGCACACAAACCTGACATCCCGCCCCGCTGGTGGTGGACTCATGTACTTGGTTCTTGTTACTCCTGTTACTCTTTTGGGCCTAGACTCTACCAATAAGCTCTCACCAATGAGCTCCCTGCCAGAGCTGGCTCCAGGATGGTACCCCGGTGTCCCCTAAAGGGCTCAGACAATAAAACATTTGTAGAATAGACACTTGCATGTCATCTTGAACCACGCTAAGCACAGCCTGGAGGAAAATAATGCATACTAGAAGCATGTCACCTGAGACAAAAGAGTTCTCTTGCCTATAGAGACCATATTGGCCAGTTTGCATTGTGGGAATGTGTTAGTGCATCTGGAACTGGGAATTACATCAAGGTAGAAGTCATTATTAAACAAATAAGAATATGCAAAGATTCTGAGAGAAAACCAAAAGCAGTCGGCAGCAAAACGGGCTTTGGGTCATCACTTTATCTTCCAACATGACAGCGACCCAAAAAATATGTTGCTCCAGGTGAAGTACGTTCTCCGGAAAACCAAAGTGTATTGACTGGTCTGCACAATGTTGGACTTGAATCCCATTGAAAAGCTGTGGGGTGAACTAAGGACAAACATCCATGCATTATATCTAATAGGCTTGAAAAATTTGCCCAAAAAAAGGTCTAGATTCCTTGGGAGATTTGTTGAAAAGCACAACACAAAACTACAGACTGTTACCCAGCAAATAGACCCTAGCAGGCTTTGTTTGGTAAAAGACAAAGAAAATAGGACCTGACATGTATTTACCATGCCAGTATTTTGGTGGAAAAACAATTGTCTATATGTCTTTAGTCTTATTAGATAAATTGCCATTGGTTTTTGACTACTGTCGATAGTGTTTCGATGAGTGTTTCCTTGTTATCTCTTCAGTAGGCATTTTTCTGCTACTGTGCTCTTGTCTTGGCTCTTGAGGTTTTTGCTGTATTAATTACACAAGATGGATTTTCCTGTCTAACTGCTTTTGCTACAAAGTGTGGTAATAGTTACAGCTATTTGTTTACTTTGCTGTCAGGTTCAGAGAGCGGAGATATCTTTGAGTAGATAAAAATTGTTTTTGTAAAACTTTTAAAGTCCAAAATTATTTTCCCTGTTTTGCAGCTGGTGATAATGGGGGCAAGAGTGTGAATTAAAGGTTAACACTGTAGTCAAGCTGCAAAACGTCCTTGTGCTGTTGTACACATATTATCATTTCCTGTCACCATAAAATAAAACTAAATAAACACAAATATGACAGACGTTTCTTTAAGTCTTTTGGCAAACCAAACCAAGTAAGACACTGTCCAAAGGCTCCTTTTTAAATGGTAGTAACCATTAGGCAATTGATACATCTACACTGCTGCAAAAGTCATAACTAAAAATACATGACTAAATATAATGAGCAGAATGACAAATGTACTTCTTGTTTATAAACTGAGTCATCCTTCTATTTAAGACATCTCTGCGTTTAGAGAAACTCTAAAGTTAGAAGTAATATCTGATTCTATTTGTGCTCAGAGGATATTTTAACAAAACAATTAGTGATTTGAGCTTCTTTTACATTAAAGGAAGAGAAACCATACATGGTTCATCTGACTGATAATCAGCTTCTCTCACAGTCCAGCTGGGGCAGAGTGGTCCCTATGGAGTAGGAGCTTAGTAAACCTTAAGGTCTCTGAAAGCCTTGGTACTAGTTCATCTGCAGAAACAAAGTAAAGCCACTTGCTACCGTGTATAATGTTGTGGACTTTACTGGGGCTTCAAATGTACGTCTTCCATTCAGTTATCATCCCATATGGCCATTGGTGTTTCTGCTGCCACAGCAATGAAGAAAAAGCTCACTTTTAAGAACTTCAAAGCCAGTTTGAACAGTGCAATCTCCCCATAGCAACCACAGCTCAAAAGACTAGTTGCAGGGACTGCCAATTAGGAGTTCCAACAAGCCCCATTAGATCTAAAAAAAAAAGAGACTGTTTTAAAAGGGCGACACAGAAGAAAGTGCTGTTTTATGAAGGATATAAAAAGATTTTATGCCATGAGACTATAATGCACTATATCACTATCTTTTTTGCTTTAGTGTCAGTTTGTGAAGGACAAACTATTATTTTAAGCAGAGTTACTCACCTGCGAGATTTCAGATGTTGAGGCTTAGTGTCAGTTGATGATACCTTATAATGAACTCTTTCAGAGTGCCCTTCAACAATGGTCATTCCAATCATAGCTGCAGTATGTAGTATGTAGCAAGTATAGCCAAGGGGCGACAGCACAAACTAGATGTGCCGTACTAACATAGAAAAAGGTTTAACATCACTATGGAATGTTTTACAGCTTTATTGTACCTTTAAGAGGGCATTATGTTTCCTGTTCTGAAGCACAAATAGTCATTATAAATCACAAGGTGTTTGGTAAAGTTACAATCATTGACTGAAATTGATATTTTGATTAAGATCTTAACCCTTTCCCAGTTAATTCAAACTAAAATCTAGTGAAAGTTTAAAGGCACAAAATGAGATCTTTATAGTCTATGGAAAAAGTTTTTTTTATGTAGGTTAAGTATGACAAGTTCAACTCTGGGTCAATTTGTGTCTTTGCCTATTAAAACATCCATTTCGTACCAACTCACTGCCATATTGTACTTTCCTACTTCCATTTTGTACATGTAGTAAAAATATTTTCTACCAATTTCTTTAAACTGTGGAATTTCAGTTTACTATTGTATTCATAAAATATGCAAATAATTCAAATTTTGCATAAAATTTAATTTAATGGTATTATATTTCTGGAACACCTTAATCCAGCTGGGTCATATCCTGACCCACATTTGGACTACCTGACTCTTATGAACTATGAGAGATTCCATATTTAAATCAAAAACCAGTCAACGCATGAAGCGTACAAAATCTTTCTTTTGGCAACACAAAAATTTGAATAAGAAAAGAAAAACATTTTGAAAACTACACAAGTACGAAGGTACAAAATGATCAGCACTCTTAAAATTCAGTTCATCAATTGCCACAGTTCATTAATAATCTTCCCAAGTAATCAAACACTATAACTGTTAACATATTTAACTTACAGCAACAAAAGTGTGTAAACTATGTAGGAAATTACTACAGAGTGAGCCTCTGAGTAAACCTAAGTATTATAACAAATATTATAACAGAGTTCCTAATTTTAAAGAGACCCGACCACATTTTTTGGTGGTGATTTATTAAGTGATAATACTGACAATTCATGAGAACACTGAAAATTAAAGGAGACTTTTAATTTGCTCCATTCTCATAGATGCCCTATATATTAATTTGATCAGAAATGTTTAAGAGGCTATTTTTCAGCCACGTCTTTCTGAAAAGATGTATGTATTGAAATTTTCTTAACCTTTGCAATGATTCTTGGTGTCGAGCTCCAGTTAACTGAATCACCTCCTCAGAGTGCTACTAATGACCTAATTACGTGATTCAGGTGTGTTGACGCAGAGAATAATCTAAAGGTTGCAGGACACCAGCCCTCGAGGACTGGAGTTAGACACTGGTGATATAAACTATTATGTAACAATGGACAGGTCAACATAATCTTAGCTATACAAGTAATGGGTTTCTAGATTTGCCTGATAGATAATTATGACGTGCTAAGTAGAACCCGACTACAGAAAGTAAAAATTCATGTACCAGCCACATTACACGAAGGTTACAGCTTATTTGAACACAAGATTTATAGAGATGGGATAAAAAAATTATTTCAGGGTTTTTTTTAATATTACTTTTTCTGAGCAGTGCAGGAATTGGATAGATGTTTTCATCTTTGCTCACTAAAGAATGAAAAACCTCACTGCCTTCCTGTTAATAGCCTGATGGCATTTTGTTTCTTCTCAGCTTTTAATGTTTCTGTCTGGGACTCTTGACTTCTTATTTGATCCCTGGATCAGTGTGGTTATCATATCCTTGACTTCACTCTTATTAGATTTTGCTCAACTGAATGTAATGTTTTTTTTGTCAGAAGTGTCAGAGCACCTTCACAATGGCATCCCATTGGATTCCCATACTTTCTGCAGTGGTCAATTCTGATAAATTATTGGCCTGTACCTGTGAGCTGAAGATTTATGTAGTTGAGGAGGCTGAAATTAAAGCAGGGTACTTTTCTGGTGTTGGAAACTATCTAATTTACTGCAGACGTATGTCACAAAAATGTCTTTCAAAATTGAGGTACACCAATTAGAAATTTGGGATATAATAAAAAATAAAATTAAAAATATATTTAGAAATATTTTTTTCCAGCCTTTCTGGCATGAGCAGTCTAACTATTTCAACATAATGATGCATGTGTGAAACAAAATGATCAGAGTTCAGATTTTAGTATGTTATATTATCTATTAGCACATTTTTGCAGCTAGCATTTCTAAAGCCACAGTCTCCTTATGTATTCCCAAGAGAATGTAGATCTTTATCTTTAAATTTAAAATATCCAAAGGTTTTGCAACCATTCAAAATCCATCATTTCAAATGACTGTGGTTGAGAGCTCAAGAGGATAAACCAAAGCGCTGTTGCTGTGCTCAATTCAGCCTTCATGTTATCTGCTGAAAGTCATCCTCTCTCAAGTGCAACCTGAATGAACAACAAACATGTCTTGACTATTGTTGCAAACTCCTAGATAAGGAAAGAAGATATTGGCTGTCCTGAAAGTCAATTGCAATTACTAAATGACAACATCACCTGAGTTGCATTATGGGTCATGTGCATTTAAATGAAATGATTGCTGTAGGAGAAAAGATAATCACATAGGAGAGAAAGAAAATTTGTAAAAACATACCAAATACCTACATATGACCTTTGTTCTGATGGTTTTGTTTATGTGCAATGGTCAGAATTCAAATTTCATTAAAAAGTTATCTAAAGTGGGTAAAGTCTGTATATTAAACTTTATGTTTAACATAAGAACCTATAAGAAGTCAAGGTAAAAAAATTAACATTTAAAACTTTTTTAGCTTAGCAGGATGTGCTCACACAGTGATCATGGTGGTTAAGTGATTGATGCTATGCGAGTTAAATGCAGTAATTTATTGTAGCATAGCGATTCATTTTAGACAAAAAGTTTCCTGGTTTCCAGGTAGGAGTCAGCCAGCGACAGCTTTATACATCCACACTTCATTTGCAGTCTAGATGTGGGGGTGTGAACATCTCCTGCTCTGATTGCTGCCGTGAGAGACTGTGTCAAAGATTAGTGTTTTGGGAAAGCAAAGATGCCCTGAGTGGTACACACAAATCATATACATTCTTTCAATTCAGTTGCCAAAAGTCTCCAATGACACCTGGAAAAGTGCTACTTTTGCCTATAATCAAAGTTTAAAGGACATTTTCACACAGGGTATGCATGGTTGCATAAAGAAAAAAAACATTGCTAAATTGGCAACACTATCTCCCTGTCCTGAAGCCTGAAAGAACGACTTATACAACTTATTTCTGTATTTGTACCTTTACTATCAGGTTGTAAGAATCATGCCTAAATTGATTTTCATAAAGATTGCATCAAGCAGCCTCCTCTTTGTTCACAAAAAAATATAATTTATTTTGATCAAAAGAGGCTGACATCATTATTAAGAGGTAGCACTCCAAAGTAACTACTTGGGTTTGCCAAAGATGCTTACTTCTTCAGAACATTTTGAAAAGATCAACAGTGTATATTTTTACATTTTTAAGGAGTTTTATGTCATGATAAAGAAAAGACTACATTCTACTGCCAACAGTGATTAGTTCATGAGTCATACCAAGCCTCATTTATAAGGCATTCCAAATGTTAAACAATACAATTTGATACTAAATCAAAGTGCTGCAAAAACTTGTCAAAAGAGAGATAACCAAGAAACGTACAAGCATTGCAATATTAATAAATCATTGACATAAAAATTTATCTATTGTATATTTTATTTAAAGTACAGTATTACAGACAAAATGGAAAAATCCATTGGTATATCATTCTTTCCTCAAAATTGGAGAGAATTTTATTCAGAATGACCCAAGTAAGTTTTAGAAGGTGTGGAAAAAAATGTGTGTTGATAAAAGCTGAAGGTTTTTGGGTTGGGAGCATTTAATGATCCCCCTTTTTATAGAACATTAGTTAAAAAATACAATGAAGAACCCAGGCCAGATTAACTTTAAAGGTGAAAGGACAATAAAAATATTGTTGAGTTGGATGTAGAAAATTTAGAAATACTCACTGAAATTAAACAAGTTTTGTTTTTTGACCTTTGTCCAACTTGTCTTCTTTAAAGTGTATTGGAAGCCTATCAATTTGCCTACACACAGCCTGTGTAAGGCTCTTTTATTTCTCTTTGTGTTAAAGCAATTTACACATCAATTAATAAAATGTAAGAGGGATAACTAGCACTGTGCCTGTTGATTAACTGTGTGATCGGGTTTATATCTGCTACTGCAGGTCTTCCCAACTACTTTTCTTGAAGCCTCTGCTTACATCTAGAAAAAAGGTGGTACTTCTTTTTTTCCATCAGAACTATGCTGATTCAGATGCGTGCGCATATCCTGGTTGACCATCCACAGGTAACTTAGTAATTTATTATTTGTAAATCTAATCTCCTTCCAGGACATTGTCTCACCATCAAAGAAAATTATGGGGATCTTGGTCTTACATCCTTTTGTCCAGTGATCAGTTGTCAGCTGATCACTGGACAGCAGAAGAGAGCTCCCGGGTGCCACTCCCACTGGCTAAGAAAAACAAACTAAGGCTACAATTTCCACAGGCTTACCAGTATTGCAGCATAACAGATCTGAAAATGTCGCCTGGTCCGATAATGTTGCCTGGTCCGATAAGTCTCTATTTAATTTAATTTGGCCAATATAACATGAAAGCATGGATCCATCCTGCTTTACATCAACGGTTCAGACCACTATTGAAGGGGGTGGTGTAATGATGTGGGGGAAAATGTTTTTTTGACACACCTTTAAACGTTTAGTACCAACTGAGCAACTGTTAAGTTGGGTATTTTGGATGACCATGTGCGCTTGATTCTATCATTTCAATATGGACCAACATCTCTGAGGAATGTTTTCGACGCCTTGCTGAAAGTACTGTATACCATGAAGAAGTAAAGCCGTGTTGAAGCCACAAGGGCTTATACGAAAACACTAGAAAGGTGCGCCTTAAAAAGTGGCTGATGAATGTATCTTCTTCTGTCTTCTTGGTGGTTGCTGACACTCTGTTGCACGTGAACTTTCATCAGTAAGCTCGTCGTCGTCGTCTTCCGCTTTATCCGGGACTGGGTCGCGGGGGCAGCAGACTCAGCAGAGACGCCCAGACGTTTCCCCTCCCCCACCTCCCCCCCAGCTCCTCCCCCGGGGGGCCCAAGGCGTTCCCAGGCCAACCGAGAGACATAGTCCCTCCAGCGTGTCCTGGGCCGTCCCCTGGGCCTCCTCAAATGGCTCATCTCGATCATCAGTAAGAAAATTATGAATTATTCGAATTATAATGTGAATTAACCGAAGCCTCAAGTCAGATTTTTTCTTAAGGAGTTTGTAATAGTTATCC